>CM059286.1:4655195-4780195 GCA_030347295.1 Setipinna tenuifilis
AAATCAGCAGCAGGAAGCTTCACTCACAGTGATGATCAAGATAGAGGAGGAATGAACTTAACTGAAACAGAGAAAGAGAGACAGAGAGAGAGAGAGAGAGAGAGAGAGAGAGAGAGAGAGAGAGAGAGAGCACAGGTCTATAAAGAGGGAAGGAGAGAAGAGAAATAGTAAAACAGAAAGAGAGAGAGGGGGGGTGGAGAAAGGGAGATAGAAAGACAGAGAGATGGAGAGCAGGTCTATGGAAAGGGAAGGAGAGAAGAGAAAAAGAATGGAATAAAGTGAAACAGAGAGAGAGAGAGAGAAAGAGCAGGTCTATGAAGAAGGGAAGGAGAGAGCGGGGTTACAAGAGGTTAGAAAGGAGGGTGGTGGTGAGACAGACTTACTGACTGACTGACTGCGAGGGTCAGACGTTGACATGTGTCAGATGGGCCTGAAACCCAAAACCTTGAGGCTGCAGAAAGCCCCAGACCATATACCACACAGAACTTTCCGGCATGTCTGAGGCCATCCGTTCAGCACTGATACCTCTGACAGATGTGGGGGAACTTCACTGTCCACCTCACTGATACACTCGTCTAGCCTGCTAATACGAAAGCAAGGACACATCACGAACACACACCCAACCACAGGCACACACACAGGTGCACACACACACACACACACACACTCAGACACAAACACACGGCCACGGCCACGGCCACGGCCACACACACACACACACACACACACACACGCACACACACACCCCCACCCACAGACAGGCACAAACACACACCTCACACATACACACACACACACACACAAAGAGAGAAGCCATTTTATATCCAAGGGATCTGTTGCTATTCATCCTCTTTTGGCCTTTTGCTGTGGTGGTTGACGTGCGAACGCAAGACGGACGTGTGCGGCTCCAGGGCACGATAAAGAAGGGGGGGGTGTGGGGGTGTGGGGGCGGGGGGAGTACTTGAAGCATGTCCCACGGTAGCACTAATTAAAGCTGTGTCACGTTCCACCCATGACTTCAGCTGTAATTACGGTGCATAGGGGATTTAAACCATGTTTGGGTTCCCCTCAGGAACACTTTTTCAGCAACAGAAAGGGTTGAAAAGGTGGAGATAGAGAGAAAGAGAGAGCAACAGTGAGAGAGAGGGATAAAGAGTGAGAAATATAGAGAGAGAAAAAAAAGAGAGGGAAAGACAAAAAAGGAGCAAGAGAGAAAAAGACAGCGAGAAAAAGAGAGGGAAAGACAAACAGACAGAGAGAACGACAGACAAGAAGAGAGAGAGAGAAAGAGAAAGAGAGAAAGAGGGCAGGTATATAATGAGGGAGACAGGGAGCCAAAAGTTCAGCTCTTCCAGGAGTTTTTCCCCCTCTTTTGTGTTTGATTTGCCTGCTCACCTCTTCCTCGTCAACACACAACCATCAGTCCCTCTTTCATCGTAATCCCTTTCTCTCATCTCACGGCGACTTGACATCTACATCTGCACACTACACTTCTGTCTGTTCTCCGCTGCCAACCCCGTTTTGGTCTTTCTTTAAAAAATCCCTTTTTTCTCTCTCGATCTCTCCCCCTTTTGTTCTCTCTGAACCACAAAGTCATTCTGGAGCCCTTCAGTCAGGTTCAAAGGCACTCTGATCATGGCTTCTCTCTCTCTCTCTCTCTCTCTCTCTCTCTCTCTCTGCCTCTCTTTTCTCCAGTGCTGTTTGCTGAGCTAGGTGGCTGCCAGGTCAGTCTCATCACACGCACGGCCACACTAAGCGTGTAATTGCACAAGACGCAATCTACCTGAAAATTCCAAGCTTACACTACATAGGAAAGAAACCGGGAGTGAGAGAGAAAACTGATCACTTGCCCCATCGCCCACATTTGTTACAGTTGAGATGTAACTAAGCCTGTTTCGAAACAAGCGTAATATAAATACTGAAAGTGTGTGCAATAGGAATGGCGATATTGGATGCAGTGCAACTCTCACGCAAATGCATGCACAGACACACAGATGCATGCATGCACGTGCACACACACACACACACACACACACACACACACACACACACACACACACACACATACAGCAAGCATTCTAACTCCCTACGCCCATTCACACATGTGTATTTTACTTCTTCAAGTCTAAAATATTTTTGATGTGTGTCTCCAAAAACAAAGGACCATGACAAAGAATGTTTTCTTCAACTTACTTCTTTAGGCCTGCATTGTGCTCCTGCCCACAGGGAGCTAAACAAAATCAAACTTTCCAGCCCCAACTCACCCAAAGCTGGAGTGTCATTGTGGCAAAACCACATCTGTAAATCAGATATGTGGATATTATGACAGAGTGTTGCACTTGAAATACTTTTCCATTACTTCGCTGACCCGCTGGCGTGTTTCATCAGACTGGCACAGACTTCAGAGAGAGCAGCTTGGAACAGCGCGGGCCTTGCCATGCATCAGTCATCTCCGACCTCTCCCTGACACACTTCTATCTGCAAACACAACAAAGCGAAAACCATAGGCACAGTACATAGGTCATGTTAGCCTGCTATTACCATAACTAAAAAGCGGCTAACATAGGCTAACAATAACACAAAACTAAACTAAATCTAACAGACCTAACTAGCTAACAGTAAAGTAAAAACTAGCAAAAATGCGAACAAAAACAAGCATCACCACAACCATAAGGTCTGCGTTTAATGTTTTGCCAGGAAACAGCAAGAAGATGCTTTTTATCGTCTTTGCCAGTTGCTGCATCCTAAACGGCTTCTCCCCATCTAAACTGGGACCCAGCCTCTGTCTAGCCTCCGTCTAGCCTTTGTGTAGCCTCCCTCAGTCCAGACGGCTCATTTTGGGGCACTCGTGCCAGGGCGGAGTGGGCTGGCGGCGTAAATAGACGGGTAGATGGATAGATGTATCGGTGCACACACATACCCCTCACAGTCACAGCTGGCACCAGTATGAACAACAGTCTACATCCCATTAGGAACAAAGAAGAGAAAACAACTGTCAGTCAGAAAGGGATAGCAAGATTGAGAGAGAGGGAGGGAATGGGACAGACAAAAAGGCTGTTACTTTTTATTGTTGCTTTTAATTCAAATGATTCGGATTATATTATCTCTGGCAAATGTGGTGGTGGTGGTGGTGGTGTGTGTGTGTGTGTGTGTGTGTGTGTGTGTGTGTGTGTGTGTGTGTGTGTCGCGAGGACCTCGTCTCCTGAGATCCAAATTGCTCTAATCCAGCTCAAACAGCAAACACTGTAGTTATGCCAGTCTAAGACACGCCACACTCAGGTCTCTCTCTCTCTCACTCACTCGCTCACTAACTCACTCACTCACACACTCGTTACCTCACTCCCTCACACACTCACTCGCCCACCCACTCACTCACACCCACATTCACCCCTGCATGCCCATCAAGGTCAAGATCGGGCCAGGATGGAAAGTGCTTCTGATCTTATGCACACGTGTGCGTGTGTATGTGTGTGTGTGTGTGTGTGTGTGTTTGTGTGTGTGTGTGTGTCTGTGTCTGTTTATGTGCGTGTTTGTGTGTGTGTGTGTGTGTGTGAAAGTGTGTTAGTATGTGAGTGTGTTTGTGAATGAGTGTGTGTAGGTGTGTGTGAGTGTAGATGTGTGTGTCTGTGTTCAAATCTGCTCACATATATCTGTTTACTTTAAGTGTGTCTTATGTGTGAATGAGAGAATATGTGACTGTGTGTATATGTGTGCATGTGAAAGAGTATGCCTCTTTGTGTGTGTGTATGTCTTTTTTGCGTGTGTGTGTGCGCCTGTGTGTGTGCGTCTGTGTGTGTGTAATTTTCATCAGGCGAGCCACCGTGACTTAAACTCACTCCAGTGCATGCAGTCGGAACCCTACCCCACCCCCTCCCCTCACCCCCATCTCACCCAAACTCGCCCCCATCCCCTCATCATCAGTAATCGGATTATTTAATTACACAGGCCTTCTGAACTGTGGGGTTAACGTGGTTAACACACACAAACGCAGAAAAGTCATTAAGCACTTGAAGCCCATCTGAAGTGTGAATGGGAAATATGATTAAGGACTATCAAGACTCTTAGCCGCTGATTCATGTTTCCATGTGAGGAGAGCGCTTGGGGGATTACAGAATCCAGGATGGGAAGAAGCCTTGAACTCTTTTGTTCACCCTGTCGTGTGGTGTCAAACTCAAATGTTGAGTAAGCGCACCAAGATCTATTCAATAGGCAAATTAATGTTTTGAGTCTTATATCCACAATGTCATGTACAGGAGACTCTAACCTGAATGTGAAGTAAGCTTACCAAAACATATTCAACGGACAAATTAATGTTTGGCGTCTCATATTTGCAGTAAAATATTGATTGAATTCCTATCCATTGTCCCTGTTTTCAACACCATTAATATGTGGCAAAATGCACCCTGTAATTAAATCAACAGTAACATTGGAAAGATCCTGTCCGCACTGTCACTTTCTTAAGAAATTTTCTGTGAAAAACAACAACAGTGTCTATGGCAACTCCACACAATATTTCCATCACATTGGCTGAGCATGACACACACACTGGGGAGTGGTTGGTTGCTCCAACCTCACCGCACCCTGAAACCCCATGTTTTTTTAGAAGTGGGGGGAAAACACTTCAACCACACTGTGGAGGTGAAGAGGACAACACACATCCACCAGGGACGGAGGTAGAAACATAACAGAGCCACACAATGCTGCTGCTGCATCACCCACTCATGCTCTTGTGAAGACATTCATTCAGAGGAATTCGGGCATATCTCCTAATTCTGATGGTTAAACAACGTAACAGGTGTGGCCACAAAGACAAGAATTCACATATTTGGGATATCCCGGAATGATTGTATTTTGTGCTACTGATGCCACAATCTTGAACCACATATTGTTGAAATTGTGAAAGAAAGACTAGGTGATAAAATGAAGCTAAGGGGAAGTAACTTAAGTAGCTTAAGTAGTAGCATAATAAATCAAAGTCTATGTTTCTTATGTACAGATGCTTACTACATAACAACACATAGAAAAGAGAGAGAGAATGAGAGAAAATGAAAGAGAGAGAGAGAGAGGGCATCACTCATTTACAAACACACACATACACACACACACACACACACACACACACACACACACACACACATAAACTAGTGCTCACCCTGCCTGCCCGGTGGCCGAGGTGGCCCCCAGTGTGCAGTGGGAGTAGGCTGGGGCTGCCAAGCACCCAGCGGGCGTAGGCATCCAGGCGTGCCTCTGATGGGAGCGCTGGGCCAGTGGGTCTGTGCTGGGAGCTGATGAGGCCGTGTCCCCAACGCAGTCATTAGCACACAGGCCAGACACACGGCTTAATGGAGGCAGCGCACATAATTGCCTCAATTTGGACAGGGCCCTGTGACAGCTCAGCGGTGAGGAAGGGCACACACAAGGTCAATTGTCTTGCTTATGAATGGCGGGGTCATTTCTGATGTGTTACGATTGATTAGATAGACATTAATGAACTGGGAAGGGTCATTAAATTCATGGGTTCATGGCCAACTGTGCGAGTGTGTGTGTCTGTGTGTGTGTTATGGAATGTTCTCACTGATCAGAAAACGTCTTTTAAATCAATTGCATCATTTTTGACGTCAGCTCTTCAGTAAATGAGTGGACATTGTGTTCCCATTAGGAGCCTCTCTGAATGAGCTGCAGCAGTCGTACACTTATTAAGCTGATTAAACAAGTTGTTATGTGAAATAACCGTCAAACAAATCTGATTTATAATACGTTTATTTTGGGCATTCAGCTAATCTGGATTTAAACAACAAAGCAGATTCAACTGAACATCTACTGAAATTCTTAAAGATATTTATATGATATGATATGATATGATGTTCAGATTCACCTTCATTGTACTTCTAATCATGAATAAAATGCATGACAAAAGGACATTTGAAGAAATATGGTTTGTAACCTCAAAGAAAAAAGAAGTGGGAGACCACCCACTGATTCTGTTCTGATATCTACAGCATGTGTTCTGAACACACTATTATAGTTTTGTCTCAATACAGTGTCCACATTTCGCTTTTGCATTGCTTTCAGACAAAATGACACCACCACTTCATTTGAAATTCATGAATACTTGTCTTTGTCAATGTTCTGTCAATTGTGTACAATTACAGCTATTTTTGCGAACATTCACTCTATAATGCTTGTATCAAACGGATAAGTAATAGTAAAACACCTTACATGGACATAATGTTGCATTTTGCCACACAAATGAAATTATGTACTTCAGGCATAACCAACTTTTTGCTGAATAATTATTCAGTTTTCAAATTATGCAATGGAAGGGGTTTCTTATTTACTGCCTATTTCATCACCACTATAGTGTATGTAGTATAGGTCATTGTCCACCCGAAATACAACAGCACCATGGAGTAGCATTATGTAGGGCCACAACATACCTCTACAAACAACAACTTTATTTTTCCTACATTTACAGTATTTACTTTTTGTAATGTTGTGGGGAGGTCATGTAGGGACTCCTAAGTGCTGCATGTGATGACCCTTTGACCTTTTTGCAGTGGAACAAAATATAATTTATGGCAGGGAACACCCGGTACTCTAAGCTATGCAATTTGTGAGTTACTGTACCTTGTTATTTTCTAATTGCCTGAAGAGAATCATGGAGTTTGAAGCAAATGAAAGAGAGAGCGATTCAACTGATTAACTCACCAGGCACTTGCTTCTCAACATTATGCCTGTCACCCCCCATCAGAAAGGTCAAAGGGAGCACCGACTCGTAATTGCAGAGCCAAAAGTAAAACCGCAGAGAGAGAGAGTGAGAAAGACAGAGAGAGAGAGACCTGTGAAGTGTTAAAGGTTCTGTTAGTGGGAACTAAACAGCCAAGCTGCTCTCCTCTCTCCTCTCCACTCTCTCCTTCCCACTCCTTTGCCACTCTCACCCGTGACAGTGCACCGATGAATGGGGGGAAATCACAGCAGTGGTGGCCCCTGCTATCACCCATCCGAGAGCTTTTCATAAAAAATAATATCATATTTAGGGGGGCAGGCCAGCAGGCGCGGCTGGTGCGCCGTGACTGCTCACCCTTGTAATCAGATCATGCTTGATGAGGGGTCAGGCACAAAGGCATGCAAATGCGTCAGGGGCCCCAGAGAGTGGGGGCCTTGACCGTTTGATGCCCGCGCCTCTTTCATGGCTCTGTAATGGCTCCTGACAGGGCCCTTTTCCAACAGATTCTGCGACAAACTTCTCGATTTTCCCTAACCCCAGATTTTTGAACTTTTACGCATCCCTTGGCCGCCTGCCTGTCAAACAATCCAAACGCAATGACCCAATTGACCAGTGGGAGGGGGATGCATGTTGGCTATTGTGCCAACCAGCAAAAACAACCCCCCTCCTCTACCTTCCCCCCACCCCACCCCCCCCATCCCTCATCCACCACCACCGGAAAAAAAGAGTATATAATTAAGCCTCAGCAAGAGCCCTGCCACTCTGTTTTCATCTGTCCGTCCATCCATCCATCCATCCATCCATCCATCCATCCATCCGTCCGTCTGTCCTTTCTTCCCTCTTTCTCTCATTTCTCTCATTCTTCTCTGTGGCAAGCAGGGTGGGCCCATGCAGGTGCTCTGATTGGGGTGTGTGTGTGTGTATGTGTGTGGGTGCATACGTGTGTGTGTGTGTGTATGTGTGTGTGTGTGTGTGTAAAGGGTGGTGGTGGTGTGTGTGTGTGCGTGTGTGTGTGTATGTGCGAGTGTGTGTGTGTGGGGGGGGGGTCGATGGCGCTGGGTTCAGGAGGCAGGCAAGCAGAGATTTTCCCACAAAAACCCGGGGACTCATTAGGTCATCATAATAAGGAAGCGCGTTTTGTTTTATTAAAAGTCTCATTACTTTCACACAAAAGGAGCGTCCAGTGACCCCATTGCTGCCCTGGGGCTACCCCCTCATTATCTGAATAGCCTTTATATAATGCTGCTCTAATTGTACCTCTGGCCAAACACGCCAGCACCATTCTCTGCACATGTTTCACCGCCACTGAGTGTAAGGAGAGCTAAAGAGGAACTGGCTGACGAGAGAGAGCTCACGCAACACAAACACACTGGCGTACACATACATACACACACACACACAAGAACAAAACACATGCATACATACACACACTCACTCTTGCTCTCTCTCTCTCTTTTGTTCTCTCTTTTTCTTTCTATTTATCTATCTATCTATCTATCTATCTATCTATCTATCTATCTATCTATCTATCTATCTATCTATCTATCTATCTATCTATTTATTTATTTATCTGTCTGTCTAATTGATACATGACTGTTCAGGCTGTCTGTTTATAATATACAAGTAGTTAACATAATTTCTGTTTTATATACATACCTATTTTGTGTCTACTTTTCAGTTTTTCATGTGGTTTCTCTGTCTGTGTCTGTCTGTTGGTTTGTGTGTGTGTGTGTGTGTGTGTGTGTGTGTGTGTGTGTGTGTGTGTGTGTGTGTGTGTGTGTCTGCATTGGCGCTTGTATCTCTGTGTATGTGAGAGTCTATATTCATGCATGTGTGAATAGATGTGTGTGTGTGGTTGTCTGGTTTTTGGCCTGTCCTTGAGCATTGGGGTCATCGGAAGCAGAGAAGGGGGGTCAGCGAAGGGGGGGCAGTGGTTTAGGGGGGGTTGAGCCCCACCAGGAGTGCGGGGCAACCTGATAGTGCCCCCAGTAAGGGGGTCCCCGGCTTTGGGTATTAAGCTGGGGATTAAGGGTCCGAACCTGAGGAAAGACAAGGGCAGAGAGCAGACCCCCCCCCCCCCCCCCTCACACACACACACACACACACACACACACACACACACACACACACACTGCACAGAGAACAGTGGGAGAGCTCCTGTGAGCCGCCTGCAGAAGTATGAAGTCTCATTCATTCTGCTTAAAACAGAAGACAGAGCTAATAATATATAATATAGCGGTGAGTGGAAGGGTGTAGAGGTTGAACGCAAAGAAAGAAGAACAGGGTGAAAAGAAAGTAAAGCATCAAAACAAAAGATACATAAAATGTCAAATAAAAACAGAAAATCAACCTTGAACCTGAGATTCACAAAATGTTGTCCATTTGAGGTGCAGCATTCTACGAGACTGTTCTGAACACAAGCTTGTTTTCAATTTGCAACTATGATAGGCAATATTTTATTTTAAGTACCTAAAGTAAAGAAGAACACCATGGTTTGAATCAACTGTCAACTTACCTACAAGATGTTTCTCCATACTATTTTGCATTATAAAAAGGTGTTGGTTATTCTATTAAATATTTTCATATTCATCAATAAGAACATATAACCTCATTAATAAACTTTTTGTAATGTATAAACTACATATCTGGTAAGATAGACATGTATTTAACAGCTTTTTGGCATCGTAAAAAACGGAATTAAAGAGAGCCATTGTGCTCAATGCCAAATCCTTGACCCTCCCATGAACAAAATCTAGACAGACCTTGTGAATTATGACTCAGATCAAATCTTTCAGGCCTGTTCAGTTGGTATGGGCAAGAACATTCAAGTTATAATAATAATAATAACAACAACAACAACAACAACAACAACAACAACAATGATAATAATAATAATAATTATAATAATAACAGTTTGGTTATAATGAGTTATTCAATGTTCTCATGGGGTTTTGTGTGATTTGTACTGGTAATAGTTCAGAGATTATATCTGTTTTGCTAAGGTCACCTATAAGTTCACACGAACCTTCACTTCCTTTAATTAAATTTTATCAGTTCAAGCAGAACTGGGCCAGTGCCAATGCTTTTGGTATATTCTCATTTTAAAAAAATGCAGCATAAAATACCTTTGTATGCTCTGTTAGCATATTCTCAGTCACAACAATACCACATAATGTCCCCATATGCTTTAAGGAAACTTTGTGGTCGAGAGATTTATCTGTTTCAGATGCGTGAGGAGTTTGAACACTGCATGCGGGAACAGTGGAATGGGTCTGAATTCCATTACTGTTTCAGCAAGCAGCTCTTATTCTGTGGAAATTCGCAGTCACAATGACATCATCACAGAAACTTAGTGGGAACTATACAACTCCCATGTCACCCAGCCTTAGCTGTCTGTAATTGGATTTTGGTACGTCATAGACCGCCCACATACATTTGTGAGAGGGTAAGAGTGTGAGAGTGTGAGAGTGTTAGTGAGACTCCCTGTCTACGTCATTCCCTGTGCACAGGTGCAGTGATGCTCCAGTGACGCGCTTGAACTAGATATTCACTTCACATGTTTACCGTATATCAAAGTATCACCGCCTGTGTGGGTTACAAATTCTCCATCTTGGATGTTTGAAAGAAATACTCACTGAGGAAGAATGAGAAGAGATGTCAGAGGAGTAAACTCCTTTTTCTTCTCCTGCTGTCAGCATGCTGACTGGCTTCTGATGACAGTTTGTGTGGCAAAACTGTGGAAGTGGACCAGATTCTTCTTTCTTCTGTCTCTCTCTCTCTCTCTCTCTCTCTCTCTCCCTCCATCCCTCCTTCCCTCCCCTTCCCTTCTCTCCCTCCATCCTTTTTTTCTCTGTCATCTCCTCACTGTCGTCTGCACGGCTCCCACTGCTTCCTCTTGGCGGCCCCTCCCAGTCAGACAGGCTTCAGGACAGGACGTCTTTAAAGTGACGCTGCGACAGACTGAACCTGCCTGTTGACAGCTTTGCTGTGAGATGCTTCCAGACCACACACACACACACACACACACAAACACACACACACTGACACTCACAGACAAACACACACACACACACACACACACACACACACATGCACACACAGACTCACATTCAAACGTGCACACCTTCTGTGCACCTATTGTAATATGAACAGATATAAACTGTCATCAGGTTGTTATTGATTATATAATTATAGAATTAGAAGTAGAAGTCTTTATTGTCACTATACAAAGTAGATTACGTATACTTATTATACCTGTAAAGATTGCCTGGCCAATTCAGACACTACTTCAAAGTACTGAGAAATGGGAAATACACTGAACATTAAAGTCAAACTAACAAAATAAAGAGTGAAGTAGTACTGTACAGTATATTGTTGCAGTAGGCCACAGCAGGGGCTCACAGCTACCGCATTAACGGAAATCTGAGGAAACTAAAAAGAAAAGAAAAAAAGAAAAGAAAAACAGCTTTTTGGCCATATCTCAGGTCTGCAGTTGACCTTGTGAGTTTTGAACTTACCCTCATTCTTTCCATCAACCACAAATGGTTTAAAATTCAGCGTCTGGGCTTCATCACTGCTACTGTTTCTGGTTATGCTCAGTAAAATTGACAAACTACTGCTTCTCTGTCTCAGCTTTGCTTTCCAAGCCACCATTTACCCAGACTTCTATACAGTACATAACACATTTACATTTTAATGACTTACTATACACTCACTACACACTACACACTACACACACACATGCACACTCACATGGACACAAGCATGTACACAGGCACATGCACACAGATTCATCCTTACATGTACACACATGTGCACACATACACACACGCACATACACACACACATACTGACATGCACACACAGATAGACACACAAAGACACACATGCACACGCACACACACACACACACACACACACAAACAGACATGGACACAGATGTAGGTACGCACACACACACACATACACACCCACACACACAGACATATATACAGATGCACCCATACATACACACAACCGGCATGGATACAAATAGGCACATTCACAAACACACACTCACAGGGAAACAGCTGCACAACACGCATTGACACATACATGCACACATAACGTACATACACAGAAACACCACAGCAGCTCTGCATGTATTTACTGTAATGAAGGCATGCTTTGTTTGTGCACGTGCTCATCAGGGGCGTGACGCGCGGCTTTGTGTGCTGTCGCCTGGAGGTGCGAACATCCCAGAAGGCTTTTGCTGCTGCCAAAGGTCACAGACAGTAGCAACGGCCGCTCCTGATGATGTCATCAGCCAGAGGCAGCCCAACGGAGCCGCCGCAATTAGTGCCACCGTCACCACATCTGACTCCACGGCAGCTATACCGACGCCACTGCTGCTTTATAAGGTCACTGCACTGGAGTGATAAACACACTCCATCACACGCCAGGGAGTCTGATATCTGCCACAGGGACCTGGCAAGAGGACTCGAGCTTGTGTTTGCGTTTCATTTTGAACATTTTTAAATACTTGATGTTTACACATGTGAGTCTTGGAGCAAAACATAGCTTGGACAAATAAGTTTACGTGTAGAATATAGGTCGAAAATGACTCACTCACCTTCTGCCATATTTGTAAATCGTACATTGAATTGAATGTTGGGCTGGTGTCCTGTGGGCTGCTGAAAGGTCTCAGGCCTGTCCTATGTGCTCTGAGGCCTTTAACCCTTTAGGACCGCATGTAGTGTACATGTAACTGCTTCTCTGTTTATTAAGGCCAACTTTATTAGTTAATAACAGTTAAGTTTATTAAGGGTGCATATAGGTGCTTCTCTTCTCTCAAGACTGCTGTGATGTCTTGTTGTGTTTCTTCTGTTGGTACCAAATGTGACCTGAGTGTGTTTTGTGTGATATCATTTCAAGACATTTTTTTAACATAAAAAATTGTTGATAAAAAAGGGAACACTATAGCAAAAACTATACTTGCTTCAGGGGCTAAGAAATAAACTGATGTTGACAAGACAGCTTTGTCATATTTGTTAGAAACCTCCTACGTTTTTATTAAATGTCAAAAAAAAAAACTTTTGAAATTGACACCTATGGTCTTAATGGCTTAATTATTTTCACACAGACTTAAAGATGGCTGTACGGCCTACATAATCAGTAGCAGTTACTTAGGATGCTCTGAATGTTGGCTTCATACCTACACCTAAATGCTTTTACTGCGAAAGGCTGAAAGTGTTTCATTTTACGATGGCATTTTCCAGAGCGACCGCAGCGTTTAGATGCAGTTCCCAGTGCCCTTAAGGATTTAGCTGACAGCTCGAACTACAATTTGTCTGAGAGGTTTATGTTAGCAAATACAGCAATTTTAATGACATTCACATACCAAACACGTCGTTCTCCCTATCTAGCCGTTCTTTTTGGAATAATGGCTTGCCCCACGGGAAGGGCGATACATAGTTTAACGCTGCAAAACAAACTTCCACTTAGACACTCCCCTCATAAAAGAGGAAAATAACAGTGTTGGGAATTTGAATACGCAAATAATACGCAAGAAGTCTGGGCAGACAGGTGAGCTGTGTAAACAGACTGCGGCACACGAGGCCTGAGGTGAGCAGAATGTGGCCGCATTGAAGGAACTTTGGCACTTTACTCCCCCCTCTGGCTGTAGACGGTAACTGCTGGAAGAAAAGTGCAGTGACTTCACAGGGAGGGTCGTCTATGCAAATGTTGACAGACGTCCATGTTTTTGAGAATGCTTAGAATTGTTTACTTCTTGTCAATCTTAAAGATACTGATCAATAAATTCTGTCTCTTGGAACAACTATCTGAAACGCTGCCACTGCGTCACGGATCTCTTGGGGCCTCATGCTGGCAATGGGTGTGTTATATGATTTGATCGTATCTAAACAAACCTAATTGTGGTCATCTTACTATCCATTTTCAAAAAAAGAGAAAATAATGAAGACTCAAGCCTGTTTTCAGATGTTAAGGCATTCAGAGTTTATTAACAGCACTACGAAGCAACACTCGGTCCAACTCTTTCTTTTCAAAACTCAGTGCTTCTTGGTCCTAAGCTTTTCCTTCTCGCTTTTACAGAAAATTGAATACAGCTTTGGTCTCAGTATGACATCATAGTGTTTTTTTCTGGAAATAGGTTACTTAAAAGGTATTAAAACAGGTCCAAAAAACATTCGTGTAACACTTTACAATTTGCATACCTAGAATTGTCATTTCTTTTAAAAAAAATGACTGCTTTTATAACACAGTTTAAAAGTCTAATGGAAATATATTTTTCTTTTTCCAGTTTGGTTTAAGATCACTAGTATTACTAGGTAAACTTTACAATAAAACAAAAGAAATGTCTCTCTTTTAATGGGAAGGTCACATCACCATGACAGTGTGCAGAAGGCCTCGAAGGGAACGGGAGCCAACCAGAGCACGCAACAAGGCCTACTTTGGTTCTTTTTGGGGGATCATGGTCGTAGAGAGACATTCCTTGGGCCCTTTCTCTAAACATTACATACACAGAGACACAGACAACAACACAGGGAGCTAACACAGACCTGCCCAGTGTTTTAAAAGCACCTCCTCACCCTTACACACTCAGACGTGATGCAGTGTGCAACAGCATCTGACTGGGAATGTAAGTTACATTCACATCAACTCTCAACATCAAACAAAAAAAAGAGAATGTGAACATGCCCCCAGATCCTGTTATGTTGATCTGTGAGTCAGGTCTGTGTTGTTAGCGTTTATGTGCAAAACAAGGTCACATGACACAAATCTCCTCAACAGCCAACCCACAGTGTACAGAAAATGCCAGGAAAAAAGAAACACAACTCCTACTGACTGCTGTCTTTGTACAGTGAGTGTGAAGGTACATGTTTGGTTGGGCCGCTCACCTCTTAAGAGTGTTTTGTCAAGCATGTCAACATGTCAAAAGCTAAGGCTACCTGACATTCTAAAGCAAACATTCTCTAGCTGGCTTTATATGAGGAAGCAATATATTATTGCTGTGAAATACAAAGTATAAAAATGTAGTGTTTAAAATGTGTGTGTTTTTTTAGTGTAATAAGAAAGTAAGGCAGCTTTGTTTAAATGTGAATCTGGTCGACAGCTTTAAAAATCAAGCACGCAAAAAACTGTAAACATTGTAAGCAGAAAATAGGAACTTAAGATTCAGACACACACTCACTTACACACACACAGACAGAACACACTTAAGTCCCTCTTTTTTTCTAGAGAGGAGTTAAAATGAATCAGTTGCTGCTGCAGTGGAGCTAGTGTTCTACCTTAAAAAGGCAGTTGAGTGTTCCCTACTTTAAGTCCAATGCGGATGTCATGTAAGGACTCTCTATGAATGAGGGTCCTCCTTTGGAATGAGTGGGCCTGGTCTTCAGCCTTCAGGCAGGACGGTGCTGTGGGTGACCAGCTGGTGGTCTGTGCTGTGCACTGGTAAAGATGTGGCCTCCACACACACACACTAATGTCCTGGTTCTTATGAAGTGTTTTTGGGGTACTTGGCTCGCAGGTCCATGGGTGTTCATGGGCGTCTGTCAAGGCATTTCATAGGTGGCAGTGTTGATCGCTGCTCTCCTCTTAGGCTTCATCTTTAAAGAACCATAGCGGGGCTGCGTGGGTGGGGGGTGGGGGACAAAAACAAAAACAAAGAAGAGGTCAGCACTTTTAGTGTCAATATTGCAGAACATCTGCTATGGAAAGCTGACACATATACACACAGGCAGGTGGATTATACACCCAAATACAAACACAGAAACAGACACACACAGGCAGGTGGATGCACCTACACACACACACACACACACACACACACACACACACACACACACACACACACACACACCAAAATGCACACACACACACACACCCAAAGATGAACAGACACACACACACACACACACACACCCAAATGCACACAAACACACACCCAAAGATGAACACACACACACACACACACACACACACACACACACACACACCCAAATGCACACAAACACACACCCGAAGATGAACACACACACACACACACACACACACACACACACACACACACACACACACACACACACACCTCTTTGCGTGCAGCCTTGGCTCGGGTAATCTTGACGCTCTGGGATCTCCTGAGGCCGCGCTGCACAGACGCCTCGTCCTCTGAGAACACTCCGTCTCCATCATCCCCCTGGCCTTCTTCTGGCCCATACGGGTAGTAATCTAGCACACATTCACACACCCCAGTCAGGCTGGATACGGGGACTTATCTGCCCCACATATTCACACACCACAGTCAGGCTGAATACGGGGAGTTATCTGCCCCATATATTCACATACTGGACTCAGACTCCATACAGGTAGTAACCTACCACACATTCCATTCAGATATGGAGGTAGTAATCTACCACACATTTACACACTAGAGTAAGGCTAAATATAATATTAATATTTTAGTACCACACCCATATTCCCCAAATCAAACTGAATACAGGTAGTAATCTATATAACATGCAGTGAAATACCACAAACATCCAACACCTAATTTAGGTGGATGCATGATCCAACCAGAAAAGACCCACACACCCATACTTCCATTTGCTGACGGAGGGTCTCCATGTTTGGTCTTAACTAAAGAGGCACATGTCACTGAGCACTACACTTTCTCAGCTGACCCAATTTTAGAACTCATTAGAAGGAGGAAGACATATGAGTGATACCATATAATATTAGCATCATGTATATAATGTATAGAGTCATTGTCTTACAGTATGCACTATGAGTCCTCAATGTGTCTGACGGGCAAATGTGTTGCAATTAGCAGAGCATGTGATTTTTAGGGTCTCCTAAGAGCTGCATCCATCCCTCTTCCCCACTGACTTCCTGTCATCTCTTCACTATCCTATCAAAATAAAGCCATAATACGCCAAAAATATACTTTAAAAAGAACTAATATATCTGAAGGTTTTTTGGTAATACCACATGACATAAGGTTCCCCTGGAAATGTGTATATATTATAATTACTCATGTATTTAAAAAATAAAATAGGTGAAACTTAAGTGATTATAGAAGCAAACAATAATAACAGATGCTATCAGATATTTAGAAGCAGATGACAAGAGAGTGCAGTGAATTTTGATGAAGGCTATATGGTTAAGGCTTAAAAATATCTTCCATGGGTAAAAACGATGACGTGTCATCTCCCATCCCTCCACTAGATGGCAGAATAAGAACATGAGATTCAAATGGCAGTTCAGGGTGGAGATAATGATGAGCATTATCAGCAGCACAACAAGTAGTCACATGAACATGTTTGACAGGCTACACAATCCAACCAACGTTTTTTACTCTGTTTTTAGTCTGTATGTAATTATTCTTCATTGTCTATGCTGCAAATCATTTGTGTTAGAGGGAAAACCGTTGTGTATGTATATGGTCTGTTGTTTATTGTTCATGTGATTGAGTGTGTTGTGAGCCTACCGGTGCTGTCTGTGACGAGCTTGGAGACATGGATGGGTCGGCGGCCGGGGTTGCCCATGGGGTACTGGCCGCCTGTGTCGTCGGCTGGGATCTGCGATAGGTCATGCATGCTGAAGCTCCTCAGGCGCTCGCTGATGGCACCTTGTCCCTATGGCAACATGGTCACATGATTCAGGTCAGTCACTGTGAGGTCATAATTGAGTCAGGAGGACATCACAGACAGCGGCAGTATCCAGAACATGCTGATGATGCCTCAGAGCAAACATCAGACGGTGAAGGACTGTGTGATTAAAACAGTGGTCTAATTACAGTAAAACACCTTAGAGGACAAGAACAAGCACAAACCTAAAGGACCAGCATGTTCACAAGAGAATAAAAACGAAGAAGAAAAAGGGAATTAATTTCTGCTGTGGTGTAGAGGTAAAGAAAATGGATATGTACAGCAGTAAAAACTATTTTCAAAGGTGCATTTACCCCCTGTCTACACCACTACCTTCATGAGTACAAACATACACTGTTAAGGACATTTAGATACACATATGAGAGAGAGAGAGAGAGAGAGAGAGAGAGAGAGAGAGAGAGAGAGAGAGAGAGAGAGAGAGAGAGAGAGAGAGGTGTTACAGGCACAAAAACAAAAAGGGGTGATTTTTTTCCCTTGGCAGGTGACATTTTTGCTGAAAACCCAAAATTGGGGCTACCAGGGAAAAGGGGGGAAATCACCCCTTTTTGTATTTGTGCCTCTCACCCCGCTCTCTCTCTTTAAAAGAAGTCACTACCTATTACTTCTTTATCTGCCTACCTCCTGCAACAGGCGTAGGCTTGAAGAAGTATTTCCTACTCATCACATATTATTTCAATGCTGGGGCATGGGGTTGCATCAGATAATCAGCAAAGTAGCCCACAACAGATGCAACCTTGTTCTGAAAATGCAACTTCTGCAACACACACACACACACGCACACACACACACTGCCACGAAGCTCCAATAATGACACCAGATAAATTACAGGGCTTCTCACACACACACACACACACGCACACACACACACACACACACGCACACACGCACGCACGCACACACACCTTCAAATACACACACAGTTGGAATTGCTATGCAACGTACAAGTCAATTAGCAGGTGTGATTACACTAGCATCAGGGGTCAAAATTAGACATTATTGGATTATAAGTGGGATACCTTCATGCAAACAAAATGAACAATACACAATAACTGACTTCATGTGGGTACGACTGTTGGTCACATATAATGCGCTTACATTTTAATCACTAACACCATAGCTAGACTGTTGAAACTGCATAGTGTGCTAATTATGTTTATTTGATGCGGCACGTCTCACAATATCAAATGCCATGTTGATACAGAGTTACAGTGAGAACCACTTGAGTCTCTTCAGGCTTCAGAAAGTTAAAAACCCTGCCACGTAATTGATTCAACCATAGTACCAGCTGATCCTAATGAACACACAAACGATCAGACAGGTACATCAGCTAATTAGTGGAATCACCTGTGTTAGGTGCACAGGCAGGGGAAATATAAGACAGGGTTTTAATTTGCTTGTGCTGAGATCACAATTCCACTTGCCACATTCCTTAGACTAGATTGTTTTTACAACACACACCCTCTTCTCACTGGCACAGCAGGGCTCCACAATATATTGTAAATATTGCAACATACAATAATCGCAATATACGTATCGCAAAACATGGCTCAGCTGCAATAAATGGTGTGTTTCTATAAGCCATGACATCATGCTCTATATATCACAATATTTGGCAAACCAGATCGAGCTTACTGCCCCTGATGTCCTCCCCAATAGCACAGACAACTCACTGTCTAGAGCAGTGGTTCTTAACCTGGGTTCGATCGGACCCTAGGGGTTCGGTGAGTCGGTCTCAGGGGTTCGGTGGAGCCTCGGTGGAACTGTTAATGCACGGTTCATTTTGTGCACCAGTAAAAAAAATCATATATATTTAAAAAAAAATTTCTAAAGAAGGGTTCGGTGAATGAGCATATGAAACTGGTGGGGTTCGGTACCTCCAACAAGGTTAAGAACCACTGGTCTAGAGCTTCACAGTGACAACAAAGCTAAAAGATGTGAAAACTGTACATTTATGTATTTATTTATTCATCACATGGTGATTTATGGTCATTGCAATAATTACCAACATGATTGCATAGCACACATTCTCCTAATATGGTGCAATCCTACTGCACAGTGCTATTCTCAGCTGGCCAGTGGTGCTGACTTTCTCTGCTCATAACAGGAGCTTCTGTCTGTGAGTAACCTGTGCTCATCTGGTAGTTTTCAAGTTTTGTTTGAGGGCTGGGGTATTGTGTGTGTGGAGTGTCACTGCCTGCCCACAACAGGGCTGTTTCGATGTAATAATTATTGGCTGCTTTAGACACATGTCATATCCAGGTAACTACTGCAAACACACACACACACACACACACACACACACATCACTGTACCCCACTCTACATGTACACATTTTGGGCTAAAGGAAATTATAGACCAAAGACAATAACGTCACACTTTTTTTTTTTTACGATGGTGCTATAGATGGAACTACAGACTGTCTACAGATACTTTTAAAGACACCATCTGTTGAAACTTTGTGCAGGCACACTTTATTTAGGTGGTCTATAGATGGTCCTACAGGCTGTGCACAAATGCTGACACTATTAATACACCATCTGTGGAAAGTCTGTGTCTTGTTCAGGTTAGGTGTTGGGCTTGATTAAGGTGATCAGTAAACAGTGAACGAAAGGAACCTAAATTGAAACAAACCATTTGTAATTTCCCTCAAATAATTCAAATAAAATGTTACTTATAATAACACATCAGTTTGAAACATTATACTTTTACCTGTATTGTATATAATAATCTAATCCACGAAACAATTACTTTCCAAACAATCAAACCTCCAGCCATTTCGTTTTTTTTTTTTTTTTTTAAAGGTAATCACCCCAGCTAAGTCTTACCCATCATAGAATAGAATATTCTAGAATAGAGTAGAATATCTTTAATGTCATTGTAACCAGTACAAAGAAATGTGTTAGAGTTCTGTATTTTGTTTTATTTGACTGTTTTTCCTGTAGCCCCCTCCTGGTCGTTTTGTTGTATGTCGCCTGTCAGTTTTGTTCCATGTGCTTTTGTTGTCCTTTCTGCCCTTCCCTGGCCACTCCCCTGTCTCGATTGTGCTCCTATTGTGTTCACCTGCTCCTTGTCTCGTGATTCTTGTGCTGTCATTGTGTTCACCTGCATCTCGATTTCTGGAAGTTTTGCATTTAACCATATCACTAGGTGGTGCTATGCTTCAAGTGAGTGTTTATGGGATGGGTCGATACGCCTCTTTAACACCGGCATACTAACACAAAATCATTGTTGGGCAAAATTTTTGATGAGTTATTTAACAAAAACTGTTTTTGTACACCTAGCTTTGACAGGAAACATTGCACCCTGTGACGAAATGTCACAAAATTTGGTGCACATGAAAAGAAAGCTGTTCAAAGTTGTCATGTCAACTTTGACCAAATATGAGCAATTAAAAGCTGAGATATGGACTTTTGAGCTATGTTTTGAATTTTGATTGACATGTAACTTTGAAACAGTCCATCTCAAGATAAATCCTTTGATAACTTTTTGTCAGCATTGTCTGTAGATGACATGTACCAAATTTGGTGAGATTTACATGAACGGCCTATGACGAGTTCGTTTGGTTTTGTTTTTGCGATGTTATAATTTCACGGAAATTGTTTTTGTTGGAAGTGGCCGTCAACCAGTGTTTTCAATGCTTGAGGGTCAATAGATTTCACGACAAAAAAGAACTGCTTGTAAACATTACTGTTCTCTAGATAACAGGCAAAACGACATTTTGTACAACTACAGCGCCCCCTATGTGCATGTGCTGTGCTTTTAGAGGTCTTTGTGCTGATCGTGCATTACATATTTTGTGCAGTTCCCACCTTCTCGGTCCAAGATATTGGCAATATAAAATCAATTTTTTTGCATTTACCCATATCACTAGGTGGCGTTATACTTTAAGTGAGTGTTTATGGGCTGGTTCGATATGCCCCTGTAACACCGACATATCACAAAAATGTCATGTTGTTCGGTGAAGCGTTCATTGAGTTATTCAGCAAAAACTTTTCGGCGTCTCCCCCCCCTTTGATGGACACTGGCACAGCGGAGGGGGGGGTGGCCCTTGGGGGCCAAAAGCTTCTATTCGCTCAAAAACTTCTAGGGCTACGTGCCTACAAAGATTCATGTCCCCCAGAGTTCCAGTGTCCTGGCAATCGTTGACGAAAAATCGGTAATAAATAAATAAATAAATAAATAAATGGCAACACTATAATGACCGCTTTCGCTAGCTTCGCTAGCGGCGGTCATAATTAGTACCCAAGCAGGCAGGATATTTACTGCAGAAGCACATGTGCCCCATGACATAAGGGAATAATCAAAATCTAGCCAAGCAGGGCTGTACAACCTGATAATGTAATAATTTCCCAGTAATGTAATAACTCCCAATAATGTAGTAAAAATCCGCTCATAAGTCCCTTAAACATGTAATAAAACCTGATTGTGTAACAATTTCCCAATAATGTAATGAAGTGCATTTCCCAATAATATAATAATTACCATACTGTTAATGTAATAGAATGTTACATTAATGGGAAGTTATTACATCAGGCTAGCATCAATTTTGGAGAACCTGATAATGTAATAACTTTACAACATTGTAATAACTTTGGTCAGTGCTGTAGCAGGCGTCTGGTTCTCTCTACCTTTACCCTAGGCCCTGCATCACATCACTGACTCTTTGCCTGCTCTCTGCCAACCCCCTTAGGAGGGCCTTCTGTGTGCAGTGCCTGGGGCCACAGGGCTCAGTTCAACACTATTCCTGTCCTGAATCTAATGCTAGCTGCTACTTGCATCACTCGTGCCCCTGACGAACACCTGCAGCATCAATGTATGTATTCCCCACCTGAGGGCTCAGTGCTACAACACCAGGATTCGCCTGAGTCTGTGTGTGTGTGTGTGTGTGTGTGTGTGTGTGTGCGTATGTATGTGTGTGTGTGTGTGTGTGTGTGTGTGTGTGTGTGTGCGTGTGTGTGTGTTAGATCCCATCCAGCAGCAGTGGTTAAACAGGCTCGAAAATGTAAACATCCTGCCATGTATTACTTTCATTTCTTACGTTCATTATATTCATTTCAACACTACAACAGTACAGTTCATAGGAATATGTCCTGCCGTGCTCACATGTATCACAGAGCAACACCACCACCACAACAATACCTACAAACAACACATTATGTATAATTCACAGGGAGTACAAGTAGCGAAGTACAGTAGTGCAGAGTAGTGCAGTGCAGTAGTGATTAGCTCATCTAGCTGGCTGAAGAGTTTTGCTAATTAGGATCAGCTAGTTAAGTTAAGTTTCACTTTCTGAATCCAGGATGCACAGCTCTGCCCATCAGCTACTGGTTATGGGCTGGCGGTTAAGGAGTCAAGTTTCATTCCCTACACACTGACAGGAGGGTGGGGGAGTGACTGACCAGCGCTCTCCTCCAGCCTCCCCTGTGACTGAGGTGCCGTAAGCATGGTACTGTCCCCACACGCCGCTACCCAGCTGCTGTTGTCATGGCTGCCCCCTGCTCACAAGTGTGATGTGTTAAATGCAGAGGTTGAATTTCATTGTGGTCACTGTGTGTTGTGGTGTGCTGTTTGATCACAATGACAAATGGGAATTCACTTTTAATTGGTGGGACTGGACACCTTGCCTGGTAGGCCTGGGCTTGGCCAACACATGCCCCTTGGTCTGACATTTAAATAGGGCTTTTATATTAGTCGATGTATGGAATCACTAAAGATCACTGTGGTAACTGAAGCAGAACCAGTGGTGTTTCTGGTGTAGTTGTTTTGTATAGCTCATCATCACTTGAGAAGACACAGCTAGGGTTAATTTAGCAACCCTGAAACGGAAAGCTAATTCCAATTTAAGTTTAAGTTGAAAACTAAATCACCACTTGATCAGACAGAAGCTTTAGCGACACAATTACATGTCTGTTGCTGCCTTGTTTTACTTTTCTTTGTCAGTGTACTTGTATCTCATTTCTCTGTCACTCCAACCTCAACTTGGGTCAAAGCCATTACGGTTTTAGCAGGGGCTGAGAAGCTGACTGATTCTTATGGCTGCTGGATCATCACTGTCCCTTCCTCTGCGCCAAACCACTGGAAATTCTTTACTTGGTTCTTTCTTGGCCTTCACGACCTCCCAACCCCAGGGGACTCAGACGTGATGACCACACTGATAACAGACCCCAGCTGTGCCTAATCTGACCCCCTCACTCCCATACTAAAGGTCCCACCATGAGCTCCCCCTGGCTTGCTCCCTGTCTGCTGGACAATATCTCAGGAACAGACAGCCAAAGCCAAAACCTGTGAACTTAAATGACTTTTTTGACTGTCTTTCGAGACTGTCAGGAGAGGTCACTAAATCTGTGGCTGTGAGGTGGGTAGAGAGAGCGGGAGAGAGAGAAAGAGAGAGAGAGATGGAGATGGAGGTGGATGAGGAGACTGAACTCAACTACAAAGGGAAAAAAAATTGAGGAGAGGGAGTGTGTACTGGGAGTGATGATTACTGGGCACAAGGGGGAAAAATCAATAGACGTAGAAGGAGAAAGCAGGTGAGAGAAAGATGGGGGAAAGAGACAGAAAGAAAGAGACTGAATGAGAGGGAAAGAGAGAGAGGGTGAGAGAATACGAGACATGAGGATGAGAAGGATAGGAGAGAAAAGCCAGAGAAAGAATAAGAGACAGAGTGAGACAGAGAGAGCTAGAGAAAATCAGAGGTAGAGAGAGGCAGAGAAAGAGAGGATGAGAGACAGAGAGCAAGAGAGAGAGACAGAGAAAGAGAGGATGCAAGACAGAGAGAGACGAAGAGAGAGAGAAGAGAAAGACAGTTCTGGTTGTAGGGCAGTGAGGAGTATACGATCAGCGGTGAGCTCGAGTCGGTAACGGCACTACAGGTGTGCTCTGCCACAGCTTGGTGCACATGAGAGCATCGCTAAGCCTGGCTCCCGCTAACGAGTACTTCAGACGAGCGCGCTCTCCATGACCTGCTCATGCTGCAGGCTAACTGCGCTAATTGAGGGCAGCATGGTATTCTGAACAGCCCAAGACCCACTGAGGTAGTTAGCTCGCCAGAGCACGACAGACAGGCTCCACTTAGAGCTGCCACTCAGCTCCAGCAGCAGCACTGACACGCAGGGATGGATGCGGCAGAGGTGCAGCTTCACACACCTAGCCCAGCCCAGCCTTGCCTAGTCTAGCCCTCGGGCCACCAGCCTGGGTTTATGGGTGATCCGCAATGCTAAGACCAAGACAGCCAGGGTACACTATGACCTGCACCAATACTAATGCACTCTATTATTGTTTATCATGCCGGTGTCATCCACGTTTCAAATGCTCAAAAGTCCATTCTGTTGACATACATAGAGATTGGGCCAAAAATACAAGACACATTTGATAAAAATGACAGAGTTACAAATATATTCATTGGAAAGCTGACATTCAGTAGTTCTTGATGCACAGAGCTGTGTGCCACTAATTTCAATCATTGACAGTTGCCCTATATTTCATTTATTTTGACTGGGAAATGTGTCTATTGACAATGTTTAATGACCTCTTCATAATTTTTAATTCAGGTCTATAGTTTGAAATGTTCTTGGCTGTGTTTTTTTTATCATCACATTTTAGAGATCTTTAATTCGCTTCCAGTGTGGTGTCCAGAGAAATTACCTCCTAAATGTCAGCTTTCCAACAAATATATTTGGTATCTCTATCATTTTTAAATTTCAAGATATAAGCATATTTTTGGCCCACCCTATATTCTCTTCATTTATCTGTCTGCCTGTTTGGTCTTATTCTTAACATCAATGTCCATTTTGTTTTACTTAAAAAGTTAGTATCATCTTCTTTTTGCCTCAACTGTAAAGCACTTTGGTTCAAGTTTTAGTAAAAGCATTGGTACATGCTTTTCCATGACTGTTTGAGCCATTACTCTTTATTAAATTAAGCTTAACATTCCTGTATTTAACTGCAGTATGATTGGACAATTCCAAGCACATTACCAACTTACACTGAGGCTGAGGCTAATTTTTTTTCTAAAGTGCTTGCATGCAAAAATGTCTAAACGCACCTGGAGGAAAAACATGCTGCTGTCTGGCCACGTGAAATAACCATTTTTGTGTTTTCTTCCCAAACAGTGCAGATGTAAAGCATTACTGTGAAAATGCAAAAACTAAGGACAAGTTTAAAACCTGGCATGCAAAGAGCTGAAACTTACGTAACTTCATTAAAAAACATTTAATGATTAAAACAAGAGAGACAGACACAGGATTACATTACAATATGTAAAACACGGTCGTTAGCATGCAACCACGAAAACAGAGATCTCTTAGTTCTTACACAGCTGAGTAGAGTGTGAATGCCGTCAGTGTTAATGCATGCTATAAGGGGGCTGGGGGTTTGAATGTGTATCTGTGTCTGTGGCCGAATCTGAAACGTTCACTAAATAAGTGCACTACATAGGGAACAAAACAATGTAACAATGAATGAGTGAACATTGTAGACATGGCCTGTGTGTTTGTGTCTGCCTTTGATACTGATTGTGTACAAGGTTACCTTAACAGCTGCGGAGACAGCAGCAGTGGCTGCGATGCTCAGGCCTTGCCTGCCAAAGTTCACCATGGTCTCATAGCTGCGCTCTTTGGCCTGCACGATGTAATCATCAATCTCCTGTTTGAACCGTGGAGAAAAAGCAAACAAAGGGCTGTTGAAGGAGTTGTGTTTTACAGTTTGGTCTGTTGCTGGTTACACACAATTCACTTTGCTTAACATGTGGCTCAGAACTGTTTCAAGGTTTAAATCATATTTTATTCGAACTAATTATAATGATAATAATAATAACAGCAATAATAATAATGATCATAACAACAATAATATTACAGATACTACTACTACAAAAAATAAAATAATAATAATAATACATTTTATTACTGTAACTTTCAACACTTTCATAAGCTTAATTAGCTTCATTAGCTTTAGTAATCTTTATTAACGAAACACATTTTTAAACAGAGGATGTAACTCAAATGGACTACATAAGAGTTTCCGTAGTATGTACTGATCTAGAGCTGATTGGTGTGGTTGGGGTCAGTTAGTTTGATTTGTCAGGTGTAGCCATAGCTGTGCAATGGAACTAGTGGCCTTACTCTTTCCTTGGAGGCCAGAAGAGGATGCAGGAACTTCCTGTAGATGAGACTGGCCCCTCTGGTGTAGGGAGACAGCAGCCAGATCACAAAGGCCACCTTCAGCTCGTAGTACAGAGGAAACCTGCAAAAACACAATGTCAACTTGACCCTCATGGCAACGACGTATACTCTCCATGACCTACTGCGACACATTGCATTGTGTAACTGTTTATCTGGGTTTTCCACTGTATGCTTGCTTCAGTGGCCAAACCTAATGACCTGCTAGAAACACCCACAGTCAATACACTACAGCCTTTCATGCACTACAGCAGAAACATAACACCATTACACACCATCCATAATCAATATACCCATATGCACTCACCCTATGGACATTTATCTTTAACATACAATATAGGTTGCACATAAAACAACCTCTGCATGTACAAATTGTTAACACTTCCTATACGATTACACATAGCTAACCACATGCTTAAAAACACTACTGGGCATTCTGAAACTTCAGACAAACACCTGCCAACGACATGAAAACTCACCAGGATAGGCAGGTGTCTGTGATGGCCTCAACAACAGTGTAGAGGGCATAGACGATCCAGTACATCATCCAGCGCACCTGTCAGATCACAAGCAGCAGTCTGAGCAAGCAGCTGGTCATATGACTTTCATGAGTTCACACTTAGTGCATCATGTTCCTCCCTTTGCATGCCTCGTGTCCTGTGGCTCTCAAACAGAACACAGAGCACATGATGGTTTTCCCCCTCCTGTGCATTCCCATCTAGGGGGGGTTCTGAGGGGCTTTCTGCAGAGATGACCCTTCCTGAAATGTATGACATCTCATGTTATAACTGCACCATTTCCCTTGGTGCTTTAAAGTAAAGGGTGCTACCTTAACAAAACATCTCTCCCACACTAACATGAAAATAAGACTGGGATTTAAAATTACATGTTGAAAATACAGTAATATGTAGACACTTCATCAATTGCTTCCATTCACACCAGTTAGAAAGCTTGACGGCCTAATGGATAATTTTGGAGTGATATTTCTCAACCAGAACCTCACACCTCCCTGGACAACCACAACCTTAAACATACAAATTCTTTGTGGGAAACACTGCTCTGCAAACAAAATAGACCTAGAGGTTTTAGGAATTTTAACATGTACTAATAAAGTTATAACACATACACCATGGCACAATAACACCAGTGTGTTAGATCTACAATTTAGGTAGACATGCCTGGTTTAAGAAACTAAAAGTCTGGCCATGTACTCTTTCTACCTGTGCGCTTTACACAGATGATTTCACAAATTAGCCAATTCACCCAGCTGATGAGTTGAGGATCAGATGGTTAGGTGATTGGTTAGAACAAATATGTGGTGGATTTTTCCCCCCTGAAGCTGGGATGGTAGGGAATGTTTTTTTTTTTTAAATGATAAGTCATATTATACTGGGATAAGTAACGTGATGTGTACACATTCCTTGCTACATCAAGCTTTCCTCTACATACCATAAATTCTGCTAAATCTGTAAAATCTGCAGGCCTTCACCACATGTAGGTTTCTCAGCAGGACAGTTTTATTGATATCAATTTTCAATGTCTTAGAATGTTCCAGTAGAGTAATATATACCCTTTTAACAGTAAGAAGAACAAAAAATAATGCCTGAATGTTCTATTTTGTTCCCACACTACTTTCGCTATGTTTCTCATCGCTGAAAGTTAAATGTTAACAGGATGTTGAAACAGAAATCCTGTGGAAACAGCTAAGATCCCAGTAAACTGTTTCGAAACTGTCCATTTGTGCAATATGGTAAAAACATGGCTTTGTTTCATATACAACTAAAGTGTGTGACCCCATACCGGATACCTGATGCTGTCGGTTTCCGGGGGCAAATGAACTAAATTGCTTTCACTGGTGCTTACATAAGATGTTTAGTGACTGTACACTTTGGGGGATACACCCAGAATAATAATCACATTCTGTTCTCAGACAGTGAAAAAGGGCAGAGATTGAATGCAGACATGAGGACATATGTAATGGTGTGTGGATGGGTTACAGCTTCGTGCCCAATGGAATCATGATGCAGATATGTGTTCCTAGGTTCACCAAACACAAACAGCTGAAAAGCTTACTCTGCCTGCAGCCAATAGTGTGTGTGTGTGTGTGTGTGTGTGTGTGTGTGTGCTGTATAAAGTACGTGTATGTGTGTGCATCCATACATGTGGGTGACTGCGTGTGTGTGTGCTGTATAAAGTACGTGTATGTGTGTGCATCCATACATGTGGGTGACTGCGTGTGTGTCGGTGCGTGTGCGTGTGTATGTGTATTTGTATGTGTGTGTGTTTGCATCTGTGGAACACTGAGGAATCTGACGATATGTGTGCGCTGGCTTGGAAAGAGCGCATCAGGGAGATTGGCTTTTATTTTAGTGACAGACAGGGCCCTGGCGCACCTAGACCGAGGGTGAGGAGCTCGGCCAAGCGTGAAGGTGTAGCTGAGCCTCTTAGACCATGAGCAATTTCAGACTTCAAAGAGGTTCACAGAAGTCTTCTGTGTGTGTCTGTGTGAGTGCATGTGTGTAAGTGTGTGCGTGTGTGTGTGTGTGTGTCCATGTGTGTGTGTCTGTGTGTGTGTGTTTATATACATCAGAGGCTGAGAAAGAGCTGTACATTCGCTTCATGGAGCGAATAATGAGCAATAATCTTGCCTACTGGGAATTGGAACATCCAGAGGAATTCTAGTGTAGTTCAAGTTTTCAAACAGAGATCTTGAACCGCCCAATCCAAGAGCCAGTAGGCTATCTGGATCATAAAAAAGCACCAGAGCAGGCCAAACTCACAGCAAGTGATACTTGACATGGAGCATACTTACATATTCTTTGACATTCTTGGTTCGGACAGCTTTGTAGGAGTAGTATGCTGGATAAAGTGTTCCAAACACAAGCCTGCAGGAAAAAGGGACAGGTGTCATTACAAGACCCCCTCATACAACCGCACCTGCCAACATTGAGGTGGCTTAAGTCGAGAGATTTCAGCAGCAGTGATCAAACATGTTCATTTGATTAGGCTACTAATAAAGAAGTTTGGACCTTGCAAATTGGATCTGAAATATGGGAAACAACCAGGAAAAATGGGAAGGTTGGCAGCTATGCGTACAACCCAAACCACAAGATTTTGCTATCTGAACTAACTTACACAATGGTATTGGGCAGGCACTACATAATAACGCTATTTAAGAAGCAATTTAGTGTAAACTTCCAAAAGTATACACTAGTACAAAAATATGTACAAACAAAAAACTATTTTTGTTCAATCTGCACAAACATTAAGGTTCTTTTGAAAAAATGGCAACTCAGGTCAGTTACCTATTAAAAATGTAATTATTTCATAAGGATGGTCCACAAGATGCTCCTGTCATGAAATCACATGGCACCTTAAGCCAAATGTTTCTGTCAACCTGCAGCATATATCTAAACCACTAACATACAACAAATGCATCGCTAATATATTGTCATTGCTATGGAAATACTACATTGTGTGATCCTGGCCAGAGGTAGGGGGTTAGATTTAAGATAGGGGTAGCTGGCATGACTCCATCTATTGCATAACCTCAATTCTCCACCCTAACGTCATCTTAAACATATACACCACAGCCGCAGGAAGGGGAGCAAAACAACAGTTTCCTAACTGAGCTAGTGTTCCCTCCCTCCTGAACCACAGAAATTCAGTGTATGGTTAAAAACATATTCACATTTATCATGTAATCATGCTCAACAACAATCTAGTTTGTAAAACTGTTCTGTGTTGGGATCTGACACAGACTAAGCGAATTGACATTATTCACCAGAAACAATGCTATGGTCATGAATTCCCAATTAAAGTGAAGTTAACCCTGCAGGGACTAGGCAATCATGTGATGTTCCTCTGCCTGCACTGAGCAAAACAAACACTTCCACCACAACAACGCTCAGAGTGTACCACAGAATGCAGTTATTTCTTTTAACGGTGTGTTTATGATCAAAGTGTTTTTTTTTTCATGCAGTGTCCCGGTCTGTTATCTGTAATTGTCTACAATAACTGGGGGCATATTAAATTACATTGAGTTTCACTGCGGAATTTACATTTACATCCTAATTTGGCTGTCATTTAAATAAATATATATATATATATATATATATATATATATATATATATATATATATATATATATTCAATGTAGGACAATACATACTTTGAGTAATGTACACTGTGTACTTAACGTTATCAATCTTTCACCTCATAGAAACATGGGCACACCTTAACTAGCCAGCACAGGAAAAGCGCTCTACTTTCAGGCACGTAGACGAATGTCTGTTTCACGCAAACAGTACAAACACGTATAATGTAATATATACAAGAACTTTCAGCTCTAAATACTGGAACGCGATTGCAGGGTGTCTTTACAGTGTCAGAAACCAAAAATACATTATGGCTATACATTATTCTATGTAGCATATGACCACAAACCAGACCTAGCCACATTCGATAACTCTGATGTTCTAAGTAGCAGTAGGGTATGGTTTACACTGTTACAATGTCATGATGCTATAATTCACTAATCAATAACAACAGTTAACTTACTTACATGATTTAAGCAAGTCAAAATATCACTCGACTAACGGAAGTCTATTACTTTACAAGGGTTAATGTTAGCTACCTAACATAGCTTTCGCTAACATTAGACGAGTCACCAACTTTTGATGAACCTTAATTATTCCTGTCAGCTATAAAGAAAATACTGACATTTACGTTCGCCTAGCCACTTATACATGTTAAACTCGCAGGGCAATTTTAAATATCCCCGATTATCGTTCTGCTGTGTAGTTGTAATATTTAGTGGTACATAGATTCAAGTTAGCTTAAAATTGTACTATGACCAAACTTGGTGTATAATGCATTGCACAGTACCTGCATTTTTGACAGTCTTCACAAACTAATCGGCAGTATGATTAATATTCGTACATGAAAACATTGACTTCGTATGTCAGCTCCATTGTTGTGCAAGCTGTTAACGCTGCAAAAGTCAGTTTTATTTGTTTAACTTACACAATTCCTCGCGATATAATCCATGATACCATCCTTCCAAACTTGTGGAGTTACAAACTGCGTCTCGTTAGACGGATGATGTTTGTGAAATAACTGTCCAGCGACGGGAAATTTGAGTTGTAGTAGGCTAATCCAGGGTACTTATTTATCTGCCTAACGGCAACGTTACATTTATCACCAATTCAAGTCAAGGGCCAGATAGCTGAAGAAACAACGACGCAATACAAGCGCCTGTAAAGGCGCCCGTTTGTCAGTCAGTAGAACAGATGTTAAAGTTGTCAATTGTGTCATTCAGGCACTGACTGCTGCGTTTCAAACATCCTCTAATTTTCGACGGGACTGGCAGATCCCATCCACTAGTTTGCTAGCTAACTAAGTAAACTAGCTGGCTACCTCACTTGCACAGTCCCACAACCAACACGGCGAGATGGGACCAGCCCGAGAGCCTGACTCTGCTTTCTCTACCGAACCATACAGTGTGATGCGATTGGCTTTCTCGTCACATAGCTCCGCCCTTTAACTCTATTGATTGGTTTCACTGTCATTTACATGTTTGCCTTGGCAATAACCAATGGCTGTAGCATTCATCTCCTAACAGCCCAACAAGGTAAACAGTTTTCCTTTAAAAACATTAGGATGGCCACGGTTTAACCTTTTTTTCTACCTCTCCGCTAGTCAGACTTTTCTAGTTTATATTAAATCCATTTGAGAGCTATACAGTGTTCATTGGGGTGCATAACTTGTGCACTAACAATTTATAAACATTTAAAAATGATTAACAAATGTATTTTTACATTTATTAAATGGCATGTGGAAGTGCGTGCAGTTTAGTTATACAACAAACCATTTATTAAGCATTTTTCCATTCTGCTACTTTATGATGGGCAGGGCATGCCTCAAGCTATTACAGCAGCTGGCCTACATGTGCCTAACTAGCAAGTAGGGCAACCATGTGTTTAGTCTTTTTTTAACCATTGGACTATACAACAGAAAAGTCTTTGAGGGAAACAACTACAGGGTTTTTTCGTTCCCGAGACAAGTTTTTGTTCTGAAAAATAGGCTAAAATACTAGTATAGGCTACAGTAATGTATCATTGATATCAACACCTATGGTGATTGGTGGCCGCTGAAGAATTTTGATGACAGTGAGTTCTGTCTCCCTACCTACCCACACTCACCCAACTACCTGTTTTCATGTGGTGTAGGCTGATGTAATGTGTTATTAGTTGGAATTAGACCTGATGAGGTCAAAGGTAAGAAGTTTCCAGGTATGACAGGTATGACCATCAGACCAAGGAAGACCAAAAGTTAAGAGTAGATGTGAATTCCAACAGTGTTCAAGTACAGCATAAAGTCTTTATTGTGTACAAATACAACAACCCCTTTCTACCTATTTATTGAACTCTAAGCCTATGCAAAAAAGAAGTTCTTTTCTGAATGGAGTAATCTAGTCTGTTCCCAGTGGTTCTCTATGGTGTACAAGGGCATTCTTCTTTCACCACCAATTTCTGTCACCGACATGAATAGTATTTAGCTTACTATGAAAATTGCATTAATTGATTAACCGTTGAGTGAATAAGGCTATGATATACAATCTGGATATGAGAAATATATGTCTGCCGTAGAGTGACATCAATTTCCTAAACCTTTTGCCTTTGACCTAAAAATTACATTTATTTTATTGCATTGTATTGTGTGTGTTTAGAGAAAGGTACCAGGCTGACTGAAAACTAAGAGGTGACATTGAGGTCTTAATGCTCTGCTACTTATTGTACACTTATCCAAAGCCCCAAAGCATTGTAAACATCACTATAATGTAAGCAGCGATATAGAATCTAGTTCTGTGGGCATAATAAGCTATACTGCACCCCATTACAGCATTATAGTCAATGCAGCCTATACTATACCTACATATGAAATACAGCCTACAAATCATGTGAATACTGTATTTGTCTGACACATACAAAGAAATGACTTTTACTTTCAGAAGCTGTGTGTGTGTGTGTGTAAAGACGGAAGAATCCTATGGCCTATTCTGTCACAGTGTGTTTCTTTATGAAAAACTCTTACCTGCTTTTGTCATCTTATCTTTCAATCAGCACTTTGTGTCACTGGAGTAGTGATTGTTGGCTTTGTTATCTCATTATTCCATCAGAGCCTGCACCTGCCATTCACTCATCATCTTTTGCAATCTGATTTTCCTCTATATTCACTTAAAAATCCTTCAACGACCAAGTGCCCACTTACCTCTCTGAAGAGCAACTTGGGTTCATTCTAGCAAGATCACATACATCCTCAGATCAATGTCTTTTTTCTCTTTCCTTCTAAAACAAAATATAAATGCAAAGTGGATTGTGCTCTTACAGCTGTAGCACCCAGGTTATGAAATGATTTGCCCTCTCTTATTCAACTGCCCCCTCCCCCGTACTTTGAATATTTTCAAATAGCCTGCCATCTTAAAAATCCCACCTGGCTCCATCAGTGGTTACTCTGAGCTCATGGTGGAGTTGGCTGGACTTGATTCTGCAATGGGTGTGTTTCTCCAGTGTTTGCACCTCAGTGCTACTGCACTTAACCCTATTTAAGACAGTGGGTTCATTTCACTTTGCCCATGTCTAACATGATGTAAACGAGATCATAGGAGATTTGCCAGCAACCAGCTTTCAAATCAGAAAGCACTTGGCAGAATGTCGTTGAGCTATCACAGAACGAAAACCTTACAAAGAGCAAGAAGAGAGATGTATTTACCTGGTCACCTCTCGGTCATGAACATTTCCTCAAATTTCTGAGCACCACCACAACACAACAACAACACAACCCAGCTCAGCTACTTAGCGTTACAGTTAAGGTCTATCTAAAGTTCTATATTTTACTTAGTTAGACGTGTTTATATTTAAATGTGTATATAAAAACATATAAACATATATATCTGTGTGTGTGAGTGTTCAGTTTTGGGCCTACACTACGCTTTTTGTTGTCATTTGTTACCTGATTGATATGATATATTGATATATCTGATTAAAAAATAAGGTTTGTCAACTGAAGTGTGTGTACCTTGTTTGTTTGTTTGTTTGACTGATTATTTGTTTCATGATGATCTTTACGAGGGACGTTGCCTTTGCTTTTAACTCATTTGAGGAGTGCCTCTACCAAATAAATACTGTTTATATATACACACACTATCTACATTTATATAAATATATATACATGCAGACTGATAGGGTAAATATGTGGTCTATCACATACCAGTCTATCCCTGACATCTTTTAATGTCTACTATTATACGTTTTTCTTGCTCTTTAGCTAACCATTGAGAGAGGGTGCGTTAAGCCACATATTGTAGAAGTGTAGGTTAACTTTCCATTCTGGAACATGAACAGTGATTGGCCATATACAGGTGCTGGTCAACGAATTAGAATAATTTGAAATAGTGCAATCATTAAATTCTTTGAATGCATTTTTTGTGCAGAAAGCAAATCAGGTGTTCATCGCACCTGTCCTACTCGTTAGAGTAATCACAGAACTCGTTACCTGTAAAAAATTTGCTGCAGCTGAGCTTTCCAAAAGGCCCATTTAGGCCATTTAACTGTGACACTGTTGTTTCATTGAATTAGAATAATGGAGAAACCGTTTCATTGAATTAGAATAATTTTTATTATAATTACAATCATCACTTTCTCATGCCAATCATCACTTTCCCATGCCAAAACTTCAAGCTGTTTTCTAGTGAACCACTCGAGTGCGTGAAAAGATCCGTCAAGTTTCCCCAGAGCGTTATGGTCTGGGGATGCATGTCCGCTCGGGGTGTAGGGAAACTCTGCTTCCTCAAGAAGACTGTCAATGCTGCCATATATCAAGATGTTCTGGAAACGTTCCTGATTCCGACTGTTGAGGAACAGTTTGGCGAAGAACACTTCATATTTCAACAGGATCTTGCACCGGCTCATGCGGCAAAGTCGACCAAAGATTGGTTCACTAGAAAACAGCTTGAAGTTTTGGCATGGCCGGCCAACTCGCCTGATCTCAATGTCATTGAGAACCTTTGGGCCATCGTCAAGCGGAAAATTCGCGACAGAAAGCCGACTACGCTGGACCAACTGAAGCAGAACATCGCCATTGCCTGGGAAGCTGTGACTGCGGAAACTTGCGACAAGCTGGTCAGATCGATGCCGCGGAGACTTCAGGCAGTCATACAAGCCAAGGGGGCAGCCACAAAATACTGAGAAAGTGATGATTGTAACTTTTTGTTCTACCCTTTTTGATCTTCTGAGCGTTGGACATCCTTTGTTTTTGTATGGACTGTGAGCTGTGTTATTTGGACTGTCAGTTTTTGCCTTTGTGAAAATAATAAATCAAACTTTTCAAGAACTGCAATTGGGTCCCCCTGTCTGTACTCTTACAGTACAATCTGACCAGTATGGACCCAGCAGACCCCAACCAGTTGCGAGGCGCCCTTGAACAACAAGGGATCATGCTTGGGAGGCACTCCACCCGGCTGGATTCTGTCACCGCAAGCATCAGGGATCTGGCTGCTCAGATCCAGCCCTTGCAGCTGTCTCACCCCGCCTCGGCGGCAGCATCAGCAGCTGTTCATGAACCTCGTCTGCCCCCGCCTGAGAAGTACTCGGGCGACCCCGGCACTTGCCATTCATTCCTCACCCAGTGCTCGCTCATCTTCCAGCTCCAACCTGCCTCCTTCCCTACCGACAGAGCTAAGGTGGCTTACGTCATCACCCAACTCTCAGGGCGAGCAAGAGAGTGGGGTACAGCTGAATGGGAGGTGGAGTCGCCTGTCTGCGAGGACTTTCATGAGTTCTGTGCCGAGATGAGGAGAGTCTTCGACCGCTCCAAACATGGCCGTGAGGCCGCACGGGAGCTGCTGTGCATGCGCCAGGGGCACCGGTCGGTTTCAGAGTTTGCCATTGACTTCCAGACACTGGCAACCTCCACTTCCTGGAACGCAGGCGCCATTTTTGATGCCTTTTTGAATGGCCTGTCGGAGGAGATCAAAGATGAGCTGGCGTCTCATGATCTTCCAGCTACCTGCGAGGAGTTGATAGACCTGGCCATAAGAATCGATGGCAGGCTAAAGCGGCGCCCTATCAGAGGGACCTTTTTTCGTGCCAGGACCCCCGGGTATGTGCCCTCCACCCAACCAGTCGCCAGCCTCCCTGACCCTGAGCCAATGCAGGTGGGCCGTGCTCGCCTGACCCCAGTTGAACGCCAGAGGCGGATGGCCACGGGACTCTGCCTGTACTGCGACCAGGTGGGGCACTTCATTGCTGCCTGTCCAGTAAAATCCAGCACTCACCAAGTAGCTAGAGGGGTACTGGTGAGTGCAATGCCCATGACACCCTCCACTGCACAACGCACCCTCCTTCCCGCCACCTTGAGCTTCGGCAGGGTTCACCAACGGGTGATGGCCCTGGTGGATTCAGGAGCCGAGGCAAACTTCATTGATTCTTCCCTCGTGGCCCAGCTGCCCCTACCCACCACAGCCCTCCACAGACCCCTGACGGCCAATGCACTCAATGGTCGGCGGATGGCCAACATCACCCACGCCAGTGTCCCGGTGAGTCTATGCCTTTCTGGCAATCACCATGAACAGTTATCTTTTTATGTCATTGACTCCCCTCAGGCACTTTTAGTTCTTGGCCACCCCTGGTTAATGAAGCACAACCCACACATTGACTGGGTCAGGAAACTTGTTGTGGGCTGGAGCCGTCTCTGTCACTCTCAATGTCTCCTTCAGGCGCAGACACCACCTCCTCCTGTCCCTACGCCATTGGAGGAGTTCCCAGACCTCTCGGCCGTTCCCCCGGATTACCTGGACCTCAAGGCCGTCTTCAGTAAGTCCAGAGCCTCCTCCCTTCCCCCACATCGCCCCTATGACTGCGCTATCGACTTGCTCCCTGGTACGTCTCCTCCTAGGGGGCGCCTGTACTCCCTGTCTCGTCCTGAAACTGAAGCCATGAACAAGTATGTTCAGGAATCCTTAGCAGCAGGCATCATCCGGCCCTCCTCCTCTCCTGCGGGTGCTGGATTCTTTTTTGTTGGGAAGAAGGACGGCTCACTTCGACCCTGTATTAACTACAGAGGCCTCAACGACATAACAGTCAAGAACAGGTACCCTCTCCCTTTAATGTCGTCTGCCTTTGAGTTGCTTCACGATGCCACCGTTTTTACCAAGCTGGACCTCCGAAATGCTTACCATCTGGTACGCATTCGGGAGGGCGATGAATGGAAGACTGCCTTCAACACCGCCTCTGGCCACTATGAATATCTGGTGATGCCCTTCGGTCTGACAAACGCCCCGGCCGTGTTCCAGTCTTTGGTGAACGATGTCCTCCGAGACATGATTAATCAGTTTGTTTTTGTATTTTTGGATGACATTTTGATTTTTTCCAGAACCCTCCATGAGCACATCTCCCATGTCCGTAGAGTCCTCCAACGACTTCTTGAGAACCAGCTCTTTGTAAAGGCTGAGAAGTGTGAGTTCCATCGCGACACTGTTGGCTTCCTGGGGTACGTGGTCTCGGCAGGAACGGTGAGGATGGATTTCCCCAAGATCAAAGCAGTGGTGGAGGTGCCTACGCCATCGTCTCGCCGGGAGCTCCAGCGGTTTTTGGGGTTTGCCAATTTTTATCGGCGATTTATTCGCAATTACAGCACCGTGGCCGCCCCCCTCACTGCCTTAACCTCCTCCAACATTAGATTTACTTGGTCCCCAGAAGCAGAGAATGCCTTCCGGACCCTTAAGCAGCGTTTCACCTCAGCCCCAGTTCTTGTTCATCCGGACCCTGCTCGGCAGTTCATCGTGGAGGTGGATGCCTCGGATGTGGGGGTGGGGGCGGTGCTCTCCCAGCGATCAGCCAAGGACAACAAGGTTCACCCCTGTGCTTTTTTCTCCCACCGTCTCACTCCCACGGAGCGAAATTACTGTATTGGGGACCGGGAGCTGCTGGCCGTTAAACTAGCCCTGGAGGAGTGGAGGCATTGGCTGGAGGGGGCCAGCGAACCCTTCCTCGTCTGGACCGATCATCGAAACCTTGAGTACCTCCGTTCAGCTAAGAGGCTCAACCCCCGGCAGGCTCGCTGGTCGTTGTTCTTCGCCCGGTTTAATTTCACCCTCTCCTACCGCCCTGGCCACAAGAATGGGAAGCCGGATGCACTGTCCCGGAGCTTCAGTGCCGCTGAGGACACCAAGGGAGACGACACTATTCTCCCTCCCCACTGCATTATCGGGGCCGCTCAGTTGGCGATTGAGTCTGTGGTCTCTGCAGCACAGGCTCATGAACCTAGCCCCAGCCAGTGTCCTCCTAACCGTCTCTTTGTCCCCACCTCTGTCCGTTCTCAGGTTCTGCAGTGGGGCCACTCCTCGCGTTTTTCCTGCCACCCCGGAGCCAGCCGTACCCTGAGCTTCATTGCCCGAAGGTTCTGGTGGTCCACCATGAAGGAGGATGTCAACTCCTTTGTCGCTGCTTGCCCCATCTGCGCCCAGAACAAGACCTCTACACACCCGCCTGCGGGATTGCTACAGCCCCTGCCCGTCCCCAAGAGGCCCTGGTCCCACATCTCCATCGACTTCATCACTGGTCTACCCCCATCTGCCGGTAACTCTGCCATCCTCACTGTTGTTGATCGTTTTTCCAAAGCTGCACACTTCATTCCCCTTCCTGGCCTGCCTTCTGCTAAAGAGACTGCCCAGATCATGGTTCAGCAGGTTTTTAGGTTGCATGGGCTTCCTGCTGAAGTAGTCTCTGACAGGGCCCCCCAGTTCATATCGAGCTTTTGGAGGGCCTTCTGCAAGTTGTTGGGTGCCTCTGTTTGTTTGTCCTCTGGTTTCCACCCTCAGACGAACAGCCAAACCGAGAGGGCCAACCAGCTGCTGGAGACGGTCCTGCGCTGTCTGGTCTCCAACAACCCCACCGCCTGGAGTGAGCAGTTGCCATGGGCAGAGTATGCCATCAACTCCCACGTCTCCTCCTCCACTGGTCGTTCCCCGTTCGAGTGTTCCTTGGGCTACCAACCGCCGCTCTTCCCTGACCAGGAGGGAGAAGTGGGGGTGCCCTCTGCTGAGGCCTTCGTTCGCCGCTGCCGGCGGTCGTGGAGGTTCACGCGTTCAGCCCTACTCCGCACGTCCGCCAGGATAAAGAAGCAGGCGGATAGGCGCCGCTCACGAGCACCCCGTTACCGCCAAGGGCAGCAAGTATGGCTGTCTACCCAGGACCTGCCCCTCAAGACTGAGTCCAGGAAGCTGTCCCCCCGTTTTATTGGCCCCTTCCCTATTGCCAGGGTACTCAGCCGCTCTGCAGTCCGCCTTAAGCTCCCTCTCCCCCTCCGCCGTGTCCACCGTACCTTCCATGTGTCCAAAATCAAACCCTTCATCACTAGCCCCATGCACCCTCCCCCTAAGGCTCCTCCGCCCCCCCCGGTTGATCGACGGTGCAGAGGCCTTCTCTGTGCGGCGTCTGTTGGACGTCCGACGGCGGGGTCGGGGACTCCAGTACCTCGTGGACTGGGAGGGGTATGGCCCCGAGGAGAGGTGTTGGATCCCCGCCCGTCACATCTTGGACCCGTCCCTCATCACGGACTTCAGGCGCCGGAGGCCTTCTGCACCCTAGTGACGCCGTGGGGCGTCTTTGGGGAGAGAGTACTGTCACCACCTGTCACTTTTCGTTTACCTCACTGTCTGCCCTCCTGTGGTTTGTTTGTGTACTACCTCTGCCTTGTCCATGTGCTTTTGTTTTTGTCTGGATCATTATTGCCCGAGTTGTTTCACCTGCCCCTCATTATTGGCCCAATCACCTGTGCTCCACTCCCTATTTAAACCCTGCCTTTTCTGTGCTCTGTGTCAGATTGTCTGCCTGTATGACCCTTCAGTGTAGTAAGTGCTTCTGTGTTTTCATTGTTCTACCCCGTGTTTTTCTTGTTGGACTCTGCCTGTTTGTGTTTGCCTTCCACGACTTTGTGATCTTCTGAGCGTTGGACTTTATGGAATATTTTTTGAACTTTGCTCCTTGTGGATTATCTTTTGAACTTTGCCACTGTTTGGATTTCGACCTACTGCCCCTTTTTGTTCTACCCTTTTTGATCTTCTGAGCGTTGGACATCCTTTGTTTTTGTATGGACTGTGAGCTGTGTTATTTGGACTGTCAGTTTTTGCCTTTGTGAAAATAATAAATCAAACTTTTCAAGAACTGCAATTGGGTCCCCCTGTCTGTACTCTTACAAAATGGGCCTTTTGGAAAGCTCAGCTGCAGCAAATTTTTTACAGGTAACGAGTTCTGTGATTACTCTAACGAGTAGGACAGGTGCGGTGAACACCTGATTTGCTTTCTGCACAAAAAATGCATTCAAAGAATTTAATGATTGCACTATTTCAAATTATTCTAATTCGTTGACCAGCACCTGTACATGTTCCTTCTTGTGCTCATTTTAAATGTTTTATTTTCTCCATCCCACAACAAAGCGGTGTATTTTCAGAATCATGTAACGTTCGAATATGACGCCAACCCTGGATACAGTAACTATGTCGGAAATAGAATGTTTATTTTATGGAACTGTGGAGCAAGTTGGTCAGTTATTTCTGAACACCACTACAAACGGACGTTGTGATTTTGCTCCTCAAGCTTTTCTGTAGAACCTGATTTTTTTGATCAGTTTTAACAGCAGACTACTTTACAGTTGCATTTGTTATTACATTTTAGTTATATTTTTTGTTTAGATTTAGAATCTTTAATTAAATTATTATTCAGTTTAGCTTCTGCTAGAAAAAGCCTGTTTGCTAATTTTCGCTAATTAGCTCATTTTTGCTAGCGAAAATAGCTAGGTGATTGACATTGCCTTTGTCTGAATACAAACTCATTAAGAATGTAGTCTGACTGTGACTTACCTTTTTGCTACTTGGTCTTCAGGTTGCTAATGATGGAAGACTGGTGCCATATGGGGTATTTATCATTTTTCTAAAATGTATTTCAAAATCTATTGCTTACAACGTCTGCTAAATAGCAAAAACACACATTTATATCTATTTTCTATGCGGTTCTTGTGCTTGTGTCATTGTTTTCAAGTACACTGTTACTTCATATGTGATTTTATGTTGTTTTATGGAATTGCAGACTCGGGCTGTCCAAAACACTTGTCAGACGCTGGGTTTCGAGTAGTCTAGCTGGTTCTGCAACGGTCTGACGTTGAGCAAGCAACCATTTAGTCCAGCTGTTATCATCTGTGTGGCCTTTACTGCACCTGTCCACTCCTGCTCATCTGTTCACTTCCTGTTTGTAGCTGGTGGAGGTGAAGCTGAAGTGTGTGGAGAAGCGCCAAGACTCCTACAAGAGACAGTGGTGGCAGCTCACCAACCACTTCTATGTGGAGACCCCAGAGGTACTCTATTCAGCAAAGAATCTGACTTAAATGTCTTAAATGTCATGCCTTTTCTTCTCAACATTCAGCTGTTTTACCTTCATTTTAGGGCGGTCATCTTCAGTATGCTGTAGCAAACATGGTCACCTACATCAAGGTAAAGATAGTTTAGCTAGAGAGGGTTTTTACCATTATGGATCTTCTCTACTCAGTCATGCATCGTTCCTGTGTGGATATGCCATATGACTAAGTGATTAAATGCTATATGAGTGTTACTCAGGTGTTACACGTTTTGTGTTGTTTTCTCTTTGCAGTGGTACTGTGGCGGCATCAAAACTGTGTCATCCCACCTGGAGGCGGACGGCCGGAGGTATTTGGAGATGGACGGAGTGCTGGTACTTTTCAGACTCTCACACACAAATGTTTTTTTTACATCATCACATCATTTTTTGCCATATTGTACATTTTTGTAAGTTAATGTTGTACCATGAATGTGCTGAATAGATGGAGGAGACGTTGAAAATCAAGAAGTGGAAGAAAATCAAGGCAGATGGAACCGTGTCCTCTACAGACCGGACCGAGGCTGTCAGGGTCCCTGTTGTGTTCCCCCCTGCTCCTCCTCCTGGCTTTGGTCCCAATGATGCTGCTGGGCCAGATGCTGATCCCGGTCCAGATGCTGAGGCTGCTGCTGGTCCTGAGTCTGCTCCTGGATCTGTTCCTGAGTCTGGTCCTGCTCCTGGTCCTGACGGTGCTCCTTCTCCTGCTGCTGCTTGTGGTCTGGACAGCATCTCTGGATCTAAGGCCGGCCCTGCTCCTGACAGCACCACTGCCTCTGCTTCTGGTGCTATGAGCTCTGCTCAGGTAATATAAACCACTCAGTCACGCTTGTTCTACTCCATGACCTAAATCCTTTGCAATTGGGAGGTGATGGCTTGTTCCTGCCAAAGATGCTGTCTTGTCAATCTGATGTGTTTGTGGATGTTTGCTCTGGCAGGCTTCAGGAGATGCCAGCCTGCTGCCAGAAGCGGCACAGGTTCCCTCCATCTAGTAAGTACAATGTTTGTAAGTTTGGGTGAATAAAGCAAAATTCCACATTGACAGGTCATATGATTTTGTAGGAGACTTTTAATGCATCATTTTTTAATTAATAAACACTAACTTTGGTAGTATTTGCTTCTTATGTTGTATTTTTGGTGACAAGTCTGAATCCCTCTCTTTCAGGACACTGGTCTCTTCCAGCAGGCTTTTAACCAGCTAGTGGCCTTTGCACAGAGTCCCACCCGTACCATCAAGACTGAGCTGCTGGAGGTTGGGGTATGTCACCTTGCAGTACTCATTGGCTCACAGTATCAGCAGCTAACCTGATAGTTCATCTTTTTGTCAGAGAGAACTTTAAAAGTTCAATATTCAAAAGTTTCAGTGTCTTTCACTGTGAATCAGTTACATTTGCCTTCTTGTTACGACATACATAGTCATATCATGAAGGTTTGCCCTACTTACAATGAGTTGATTCTTGTCCATGGAATCTTCTTTACATGAGCAACAAGCATAAAGCAAAGACAAACAAAATCATCAAAAATCATCATTCAAAAGCTTCAGATCCCCCACAAAACCTGGGTTTATATTGTTAGGTATTTATGATTTTTGTTTTTTTGTGTGTTTTTAGGTTTACAGTTTCAACTTTTTTGACATTGTGTTCGAGATGGTGTTTTTTGGAGAGCTTGAGGGGACTCATGTGCGGCTGGTCCCTGTAAGTCATGCGTGATCTCATTGTGTGTTACCCACATATTTACTCATCAGTTCAGCCTACTAACTAAACTGTCTGTCCTCTCTGCTGTAGCGGGAGCAAGGTGGGTTCCTGGATCATCTGGGGGCAGTGATCCAGGCCTTCCTGCCCTCTGAGGCTTGGCCACCCCAGGCTGCCAGGTGCTGGGAGCTGCTGCGGGTAAGTAGCCTCTTCACAAACCACTGCCTCAAAATGCATTTTTCTGTAGCTTGTTTAATTGACTGTGCTTTATTTATTTCCATGCTTTTATCACAGGCTGACGTTGTGTCCTTCCTTGTGGAGATCCTCTCCCTGGACCTGAGGGTCTACCAACATCCCCAGGACCTCGCAGAGTTGGTCTTCAGCTCCCTGGAGCAGCATGTGGAGCAGCTGCTGAGCAGGATGCCTGCTCCATAGTATCCTTTTCAGTGATTGGTTTCAAAGGCTTACCCTGTCATTAATGGATTCTAGGGTGTTTTTATAAAGAGTCACAACAAGTCAAAAAAGCAAAATTATATTAATAGTTGAAAGCTGGGTTACTAAGTCTGAAGTCATCTGCATTTAAGGCCAAATGCCTTTTATTGGGCATGCTTAGGGCACTTGACATCATGTAGTGTTATCAGGGACTACTCATGAACTTAAGCAATGAGACAACATTGTTGCTGTGCACAGTTTAGCTAAAAAATGTTTTTTGAACACAGCACTTTACCTTTTCTTTGTCTAATATAAATGTATAAATGTAATCCCAGAAACATTCTTTCTTATAAACTCTGTACACCAACAGTGTTGTCGGTGCTCAAATTCATATGTTGGAATCCTGAAAGTACTACAACTAAAGTGTCATACTATGTCAGACCTTCTTCTTGTTTTAGGTTATTTGCACGCACCTTGCCAAGTGCCCTGAGCACATTTGATGACAGGCATTCGGCTGTAAATGTGAAAGTTGTTCAAACTTAAAAATCCAGCTGTCAATAAAAGTTTTACTAGCCGTCTGGGCATGGGCGTAAAGTTAGGTATGGACGGTATGGACGTATCCATACCAATATTTCGAAGTGCTTAAAATGTCCATACCAATTTTGAATGGGAAATTGCACGACATTCGGGAAGCAAACGGTTAATTTTCCCCTCCTTAGTCCCACCTCTCAAAGATGGCATGTCATTGGTGGGATTGGCTCACTTTCCTGTATGTGTCATCATGACTGGGTTGTCATTGGTAAATTGGTGGATTGAGCGGCGAAAAAAAAAAACAAATGTAATAGCAGAGCAGGGTGTCTACTAGGCCTACTGTTTGGTGGCTGGGAGAATCATGTCTGACTCGGGCAAGAAGAGAAAGCTGACAGACATCAGACATTAAGCGTGTCTCAAATGAACCCCTGTGCACTGCGCACTGCCACATAGTGCACTGTGCGCACAGTATACTGACCAGAGCAGTGCGCGAAAATACCGTTTAGTGCTGTTTCAAATCGAACACCCACCTTTTGCACTGATAGGAAATGACGTGGGACGCCTCGGCACGTTTTGCAGTGACGAAGCACTTCAGTTCAATTTTCACCCGCGACAATGCTGCTAACCAGCTGCTATCCACCTACACCGCGGTCCGACACCTCGGCGTAGAAATTATCCCTTTCAGTGTGCCACCACAGTGCAAATTATAGCAGTTTAAAACAGCGTTTTGACATACAACTTGTCATACAACTTACATCTATACGCAGGAGAGGCTGTGTCCACTCACAACTGGTTCTTCCAACTCGTCGGTTTCAGGTCGCCATTTTTTGTTCAGGTTTTTTCGCTCGCAAGGCTAGCGTCAACGTCATTCCAGTTCCGCTACGTAGGCAACATGGCGGACGTTTAGTGCGCGCAGTGTGCATCGTTCGAGCGCTGCGATTTTGGCCGTTATAGGGCAGCATCCGGGGAACTCTCAGTGCACTGTATTTCAGAACAAAATTCTGCGTGAGCGCCCTATGCACTGCAATACAGTGCACGAAGTGCACAAGTGTTTCATTTGACGTCATTTCAACGTCTTTGCTTTGCTCTGCTTTTCGTTTTGGACGGGGAATGCGTTTCAGTCTGATTATTCTACTGAACCAGATTAGGTCTAATCATGCTATTGGAGTGGAGTTAAATAAGAACAGGGAATATTAAAATAATTTTTAAAACCCCCTCATCTTTAGCCCTATTCGGACGAGTAAACAGAAAGAGAGATCTGTGTATCTTCACGCACGCGTTGAGTGAGTGGGTGAATTGACAATGTTGGGCAAGCTACTTGTAAAATGTAGTGAGCTAAGCTATTAGCTACTCAACCATAAATTAAGCTTCATTACACTAAAGCTACCACCATTATAAATGTAGTGATCTAAGCTACAAAAATGTGGGGAAAAATCTTTTCACTTCAGAATTTCACATCATATATTTTTGGAATGGTTAGATGAAGATTCATAATGAAGGACAATGTATTATTAATGCAATAAACACTTGTCAGCATAACATGTATTATTATTATTATTATTATTATTATTATTATGCAACAACACAAAAATTGGTAGTGTTTCATGATTATAAATCTTGTTTTACAGCCACAACACAGCAGCTCAGCAGATCAGTCTCCATCAGGCAGACAGGTATATTTCATGTGGCTTTCAAATGTGCCATTGACTGCTTACATATACTGTACATTGTGTAATGTATCATATAATTCAAGGCCAATTAAAACATTATGCTATTTGAATAGGATGTACCAACAGAAAGCGTGCTGGGTTGTAGTTCAGATAGAGGACAGTTGGAGTCTCAGGTGAGCTATCAGTGTATGATTTAGTAGACCTACTACAATACTACATAGGCTATGAAAACACAAACACAAAAAAATGCTTCATATTTTTAAATTAAGCCATTTGTTAATTGAGTGTGGTCTTTTTTCTAAGGAAACGATTCCAGTAAGCATCAGAGAGAGTAGTGAGGGAGACAGCAGTGAAGAAGAAGAGAGTAGCGCAGGGGACAGTCTGGACATTCAGTCCACGCCAAATCAGCCTGACCCAAAGTGTATACCTGTTCAGAAACTTCCAGATAAAGTCCTCCGTTTTCAGGAACAGTGGTACAGGCTGTATCCGTGGCTTCATTATAGCCCTAAAGTACAGGCAATTTTGTGCTTCCACTGTGTTAAGACCTACACTATAAATAAGAGCACATTGTCCAAAAAGGCAGACCCAGCCTTCTCATCCAAAGGGTTCAAAAATTGGAAAAATGCTCTGCATAGGTTTGAGGTTCACCAAAACAGTAAAGCTCACCACCATGCAGTGACCGTTTGTGACCAAGAAAGAGCCCCAATTGATTCACAGATGTCCAGTGCATTAGCACGACAGCAGGAAAATGGCAGATACTGCCTTCAAAACATTGTCCGTTCCATTCAGTTCCTTGCGAGACAGGGGTTGGCATTTTGTGGGCACAATGATGATGAAGGTAATTTGTACCAACTTTTGCAGCACAAAGCCAAAGGAGATCCTCGCCTCTCTGACTGATTATTCCAGTCTTTTGATTACACATCTCCTCAGGTGCAAAACGAGATTTTGAAGTTATTAGGGAATAACATTGTCAGGGACATTGCAAAATCAATACAGGCTTTACCTGTATTGCAGTACTCCATCATTATTGATGGAACACAAGATATCTCTGGCGTAGAACAAGAGTCTGTGTGCCTCAGATATGTGGACAATGATTTAGTTCCCCATGAAGACTTCATAGGTTTATATGAGCTCTCAGTTACTACTGGAGAGGCGATTGCCCAGGTAGCGAAGGATGTTCTACTGAGGCTGAACATTCCCATTGATGGTTTAAGGGGGCAAACTTATGATGGCGCAGCCAACATGGCTGGTATTCATTGCGGAGTGCAGGCTGAAATTAAGAGGCAGCAGCCCTTGGCACTCTTTATGCATTGTGGAGCACATTGCCTCAATTTAATCACGCAGGCTGCATGCCAGTCCAGTCCTGTAATCAGGGATGCACTGCAGTGGGTGCATGAATTGGGGTCCTTGAGCAAGGTCTCAGGAAAATTCGAAGCTACCTTCTCTGCTGCAGCTACAGCCTCGGACGGTCCTTCTGCCTCACTTAGACCTCTCTGTCCAACAAGATGGACAGTGAGGGGGCCTGCTGTCAGAGCTGTGCTCTCACAATATGATTCTGTGCTGAGTAGTTTAGAAGAGTTTGGGGCCAACAATGCAAAGGCAAATGGGCTGGGAAAGTGGTATTTTACAGTCCAAGATGGTGGAGAGTGTTTTTGTGACTGAGGTCCACAGGAGGTTAACAGGGTGGCAGTTCCAAGTGGCATGCAAATATGTGTCTGTGCATCCTGAAGTACAGTGAGGGTAGATGTCTGTGTTGACGGTACCCATTTTGAATAGTTTGCTCTGGGTGATGTGAGTCCTGTGAATGGTTTTATATTGTATTAGTTGTAGGTTCGTGTTAGAGGTCATGGAAAAAATGTTTTTGCAGATATTTGTCCAGAAATCTGGGGTTGGAAGGAGCTCCAGGTCATTTTCCCATTTTGCCGATGGAAGTGTTATGGATGAAGATGAGGAGGCAATCATTTTGTGAAGTTTGGAGATGATTTTTCGTGGATGGTTTGCAATTATTAATAACTGTTCAGTGATGTGTGAGGGTTCAAGAGTGTTGTTTGTATTGATTTTGCTTTGAATTACTGCTTTCAGTTGAAGGTAATGAAGGAACTGGTCTTTTCCAACTCCATATTCCTGGACGGTGGTGGGAAAGGATACAAACTGGTTATTTTGAATTAGGTGGTGGAGGTGAGTGATACCTTTAGCTTCCCATTTGGGAAAGTGGATCGGAGTCTTATGTAATATGAAGTCAGGGTTGTGCCAGACGGGGGTGAGTTTACAAGGTGTCAGGGTGGTTTTGGTTATTCTGTTGGTTTTCCACCAGGCTGTCAGAGTGGTGCTGATTGTGATGTATTTGAAAAAGTCCAATTTTTTAACTGTTTGTGATAGAAATGGTAAATCTGCAATTGAGAGGGGGTATGTTAAATTTTGTTCTATAGTTAGCCATGGGTGGAAATTCTGCTTCTGCGTCCATTTTGAGAGATATTGTAGCTGATTTGCAAGAAAGTAATGATGGAAGTTTGGGGCTTCTAGTCCACCTTGTTGTTTGGAGTTTTGTAGAGTAGATAGAGCAATTCTTGGGGGTTTGTTTTTCCAGTAAAAGCGGGTAGTAAGTGAGTCTAAAGTTTTGAACCAATGGTCAGTGGGGGTGGTTGGGATCATTGAGAAGAGGTAGTTAATTTGTGGGAGGGTTTTCATTTTGACTGCTGCTATTCTGCCAATTAGGGTGAGTGGGAGTTTGTTCCAGCATTTATAGTCGTCTTCAATCTTGCGTAGTAATGGAGTGTGGGGTTAAGGTTGAAGAGCTCTGACAGCCTGGGGGAAATCGTAATGCCTAGGTATTTGATATTGCTAGTGTTGAGAGGAAGAGTGGGGACTTGGACTGTAGAATCCCATCTGTGATTGGTTAGAGGTAGTATGGTTGATTTTTTCCAGTTGACTGTATAATTGGATACTTTAGAGAAATGATTGATGACTTTAAAGGTTTCCTGAAGTGAGGTAAGAGGGGCTTGTTGATAGAGTAACAGATCATCGGCATAGAGACTGACTTTGTGTTCTGTATTGCCATTCAGGATGCCTTGAATTTTGCTGTTCTGTCGTAGTGCTGCTGCTAATGGTTCAATAAATATGGCAAATAAGGAAGGAGAGAGTGGGCATCCTTGTCTGGTTCCTTGGTGCAGTGTGAAGCATTGTGAGGTGATGCCATTGGTGACAACAGTGGCTGTAGGTGCAGTGTATAGTGTCCTTATCCAATGGATGAACGATTCTCCAAAGCCAAATCTGTGTAGGGTGGTGAGGAGGAAGGACCAGTTGACCTTATCAAAGGCTTTCTCTGCATCCAGCGACACAATACCGTTACAGGCCTAGTAAATGTGTTTGCCACAGGTAAATCTCACTGAACTCATCCTCAAAAAACTTCTTAATCTGCAGAGGTGGCCTGTCCTGGGATAGAAAGAATGCTTTCACATCTGGGTACATTTGCAGTAATCGCACAGTCCCTGGAAATAATCACAGCCATTGTGTCTTGCTATGAGAGAGGAGAGCCATTTTCCCCTCCTTATTACGCCTGATTCCTCCAAACATTGTATTGCAGTTATCTCCAGTAGGCCTAAATGCAATGCCCTTCTTTTGCAGTGTGTCTTTAACAGAGCAATGGTACAAAAAAGGTGTCCTCTTTTTCAACTACCCAAATCTGGTCACCCTAGGTTTTAATGCACACTGCAAGCAGCTGGGCCAAAATGGATGCCTTTTTGAAAAAGCTGCCCAGACAGCGTTTAAACGTCTTAGGCTGCACAACTTCTTGTCATTGTTGAAGTGTGTTATGAGGCTGGTGTAGGTTTACATGATGCAACTTGAACACAAGTCTGTAGTAGTAGCAAAATACTGAATGCCATGGAAATCTTTTTCCCTTTGCTTGCGGACCTTGCAATTTCGGCATTTCAGTTTCACTAAAGTACTTGTGGCTAGGCATTGGGTATCAAAGGTTGAGTGTTTGAGTGTCTTTAATTCTCCTTCTCTAAACTGTTGGGAAAGGCGCTATGTCTTTGCACAGGAATACCGTTTTTGTATTTGTAATCCACCTCTGACTCTTTTGGCCTAAGGAGTGTCTTTACAAAATTCTTGGTAGATTGAGACCTGCTGGTGTGCAAAGCCCAAGCCGTGATTGGAAACTGACTTGCCATTTGAGGAGCACACATTCTTTGACTTCCAAAATTCCTACCGGTGGATAAATTTATGTTGTATACCGTTTATACTGCCCACTCCTAATTTGTGTCATGCCCTTCTACAAAAACACCCTAGAATGCATTTATGCTGGAGTTAGCATTTCAATTGGAAGTAACCAATTAAACGTTTGGTTTTAGAGACGGAATAATAAGTATTGAATGTGTTGAAAAAATGCACACACACTGCTGTATTTGTCTCACTGCAGGTGGTGCTTGTTATTCTCTGGTTGGTGCCATCCAGTAGAACTAGAGGACCAAGAGTCAGCACATGGTTGCCTTCAATGTTTCCGGATATTCAAAACCAGCCCAATCTTATGGACATCCTACACTCTATTTGGTCTGCACCTCTGATATCAACGTCATCAACAACCTGACTAACACCGACCCCACCATCTCTGAACACTTTGCGATGATGTATATTCCAACTCTTCCCCCACTGACCAAAAAGACATCTTGCATAACTTTCAGGAAACTTAAATCCACAGGCCACTCCTCTCTCCTCCACCCCGAGTGCTACCATTGCTCAGTCTTAAAGCCACCCCTACTCTGGTCAGCAGCTATGACACACTCTTCTCTTGCCTTAACACCATTACACTCCTAAAGACCAAAACTGTCCCCTTTACACGTTCTGCCTCCTTGTACACTGATTAACTCTGATGACCCAAAGCCAAAAATTTTATAAGAACAACTCCACATTACAACTGTCCACTTGGATGCTTATGAACTCCATTTAAACAGTACAAACCAGCTCTCAACACTATCCACTCCTTCTACTACTGCTCTGGTATTCAGACTGGCTCCAACAACCCAAAGGCACTTTTTTTTACACTTGAGAAACTCCTCAAGTCCAGAGAAACCATTGCCAACTCTTTCACCACCTCCAAGTGTAACTCCTTTAATTCTTTAAAATCAAAATCGCCAACATCCACAATTAACTGCTCCCCTGTCCCTTCTCCACCACCTCTCTACATCTTAGTTCTTCCCTCCTCAACCTCCAGTTCGGCCCCTCTCCTCATTCTCCAGCATCACCGAAGCAGACCTATTCTCCATCACCACCAGCATGAAATCTCTAACCTAAAATCTTGTTACGGCCTATCCCCACTCCTGAGATTCCTGCAATCTCTTTTCTTACTTTAAAAAATCCAATAGAATATTTTTATGGTTTGAAGATTAGATAAAACCCATTTGTACCACTTCAGAACTATGTTTTATATCATGGGCGCCACCAAGTGATCCAAAAACATTCAACCCTCCCCATAAGCAGTATTTAACAACACATTCAGTGGGTTATTATAGTTATACCCATTGGGTACGTAAAAGTTACATTGAATGTTAGCCTAACTGGAAAATGTAGTCTCTCACACACACACACTTACACACACAAACAAATAACCAAACAATGCTTACAAACTTAAATTAACAAAACATATTTCTAATGCAGTTCTGTAGAAATGTGTTTAAATAAATACATTTAGAAACTTTAGCTCACTGATTCTTGAGAATGTGGCTAAAACAGGTTTTAATTTTGGAAGAAAAAAGTCAGTTGAAATACAAAATAATTAATTATATAATCATAGACCAAAGTCTTGACTATTCGGGAATGTACTGGAACAACCTCCCCATTTTGTTTTTTTTTCAGAAAACAGATGTTTTTCTGATTTGTACTTTGTTTTTGTCAACACCGTCAGACATAATTAAAAGCCATTAAAATTATAATCATTTTGTTGTATAAATATCTGGAGTTCTTAAACCATTATCTGTCATTCTTGCTTCACCTATATGCTGTTAAATGTAAAAAAAAAACACTTTTGTTAAGTTTTTATACTGTTTCATGTTTGCTCACTGAAAAATATTTAGAGACATACAACATTTACTTTAAGCCTACATTAAACACATGGTGTTTTTTGTGTAACAAATATGTTTTATTATAAGTAATCATTATTACTTTTAAAAAAATAACAGCACTTCAGACATATATTGTAAGCATATTCATTTAAAACACCTTCTGACGGTGGTGACGGTGGTGACATTAGAACTGACGGTGATGACACTACTCTGACGGTGGTGACAGTGGCCTCATTTTCACCTATATTTTAAAAAAAAAGCCTTCTCAGGTCAATGGCATCTTATTTAAACACTTTATTTAACTATTTTGTCATCACTGACATCATCTTTAACAGTCTTGTAGTGCCCTCTACACATACTGATAACGGTGGCATTTCAAGTAACATCACTTCTCACACAATTTTCTGTTAACATCACTTAATCACAACTTTCTGTTATGATAATAATAAAAAACAATACTGGTACTGTACAGTGGTACAGTATTTTACTGGTCATTGAAGGGTCAAGCTCACCAAAACGAGCGGATCAGAGCAGGCTAAACCTATCTACGTCACTAGGTTGTAAGCCCCGCCCAGAGCCATGTGTGGCACGCCCACATCGCAGAGGAAGAACAGTGGACAGAAGCTAGGTGAGCGAAAGACAGCGAATTTGCCCAATCAGAAGTGCCTTATTGACACGTCATGGATATTCACAAGGGACACTGGAAAAGCCAGTCGTTTAACCACTAGACCTGTTCTAGCTTACAGAAAACAGCGTCAAGCAAGAGATTTAGGACATAATTTTTCACTTGACTCAATTACTCACATGAGCTGTGCTTGCCGGCGACTCATTAGGGTAAATGCCTAAAAAAAGTAAACTGAACTGAACAGAAAATTAAAAGACAAACCATACCAAACCACACACACTACAGGGTAACCCCCTGAGAAAAAAAACTCCGGTAGTGATAGAATGAGAGCGAGGTGGGAGTGGCAGGTGATTGAGCGGAGAGTGTAGTGTGGTGGAAAGTTACCGACACAGAGTTAAACTATGACAGTAATAACCTGTTACAAATAATGTAATAAAAAAAAAAAACTTTAAAATGAAATAACTGCAACCAATGATGTAATCATTTCTTAATCAAAGATTTATTGATTAAACACTACTTTAGAATCTATTGTTACTATTGTCTCTCTCACATAGCTGTTAAAAGACCTGGTCACACTCTGTTTTTCTCTTTACATAACTGTCACTCTTATCTAGCAGTCATAATTATTTATCTATTCATATACTGTCATATTTTTTACCTGGGGGTACCTGTACCTGTTACAGACATGCAAATTCTCTTGCAGAGCTCAGAACTGACCACTAGGCTTCTGCTCGGTCCGTGTAACGCTTTGGAGTGCTTAGACTTAAAAATCCATTATTAGGGCCCGAACACAGGAGCTGCAGGCTGTGGCCTGCACCGGAGAGGCGAAGCCCTATTGTTTCTGTAAGGAATATTTATTATTAGGGCCCAAGCACCGGAGATGCAGGCTGTGGCCTGCACCGGAGGCGCAAAGCCCTATTGTTTTTGTAAGGATTATTATTATTATTATTATTCACTGATTCTTGAGGTTAATGAAGCACTATAGGATGTAGTAGTATTTATTCTGATCAACAATTATTGTTGAGCTGCCACTGAAGTTCACAAAGACATTTTTGTCACCACCGTCAGACTGTATGTCACCACTGTCAGACACAAAACCTGACGGTGGTGACATCTGACGGTGGTGATAAAAACCCACTCTTTTCCATAATATGAATGAGTCATTCACATTAGCCATCTTGTTTTCCCTCTGTTGTTAGCTTCTCCATGTATCTTCTTAAAAAGTACATATTAATGCTATAATCTTAAGTAATATTTTTCATACAAAAGAGACGGTGTTGACACGTTATGGTTGTGACCGTGGCAGTAGCAAAAAATATTTACAAAATAGTAAAACTTATGGGAGCTTCAGAGATGGTGTTGCATGCAGTATAGCTGAAGGTTCAAAAAGAGGGTCCTTAGGAATGTAGTTGTCCTTATATCTGCCTGATTTTAATGCTTTTTGAAAATATCTGACGGTGGTGACGAATATGTGGGACACATTTTGAGTAACCACAAAATAATAATAAATGCTGTTCAAACTTCACTGTTTGCTGTTTTTGATATATATTTTAATATGTTCTTTCTTGTGATGTATACATTATTTTATGCAAGTTTAAATGATAAGCTCATCACTGAGGGCAGCTGGTTTTATAGGTGGCGGACAAAGAAAGAGTGATTAAATAAATTAAAATAGGTATAAACCTTTGAAACAAACTTACATATGTGCAGAAAAGCCCTTGATTATAACTTTAAGTGTTTTTATTTGTGTTTAAGTTATTGGTTTCTAACAGAATGAGCACTTAAGTGGGCGGGACATGTTTTTGCCAAAGTTTCAAGAATCAGTGACCTGTATCATCGCAATCACACATGGTGTTCCCCAGGGCCCAGTACTTGGCCCCCTCCTCTTCCCCCTCTACAGGGGGGGGACTGATGGTATGGCTACATGGACTCAAATTACATTGCAATGCTGACATCCAACTCTTCCTCTCCTACAACACCATCACATCCGCCATGGACCTCACCCTCTCAGCTTGCCTCAGTGACCTAAAATAATGGATGCAAAAAAACATTGTCCAAGACTGTAGTACATCTGAAATCATCATCATTGGTCTAGAGTCCGTCACACATCCCTCCCAGAACTTCACACTGACCACCAATGGCACCTAGTAACCTACTCCTACTATGTGTCTAACCTTGGAATCATCTTTGACTCCACCTTCTTCTTCTTTATACCATATGTCAAAAATGCCACCAAAACCTCTGCGTCTCCTTGATCTTTACTACAACTAAAACACTTATACAAGCCCTCATCACCTCCAAGTTCATCTACTCCAACAGCATTCTCTATGGTTAACTACCCCCCCAAGCAATATTCTGCTGCCGCCTGTTCACCTTCCCCCATAACATACATAACATAACAACATTACCCCAGTTCTTCATAACCTTTACTGGCTCCCAGTTAAACTTAGGAGCATGTTCAAAACACTCCTTACCTTCAGAGCCCTCTACAACTTTGCCCCTCCTCACTGTTCTGACCTCCTCATTTGTTTCACCTCCACGCTGCTGACTCAGGTCCATTGATGCAGACCTCCTATCAACTTCCAGGACCAGGCTCCAGACCTGAGGTGACAGGGCTATAACGCCGTCCCACCCACATCAGTCACAGACCCTATCTCCAGTCTCGTTTTTGTTTCTATTTTAAACTATTAAACATATTGGTGGATTTTAAATTGACATGACATTTTCCACCTCTCAGCCCCCCCCCAAACATTAAAGTAAAAAAAATACATTATTTAAAATGATTAATAAATAAATACCACAACCATTATTAAACAAAGATTTGTGCAATGACTGCAGACGGCTCTACATTCAGAATTAAAAGACAAAATATATAGGAATTCTACTGAAATACAGTTTTGAACTTAGTACAAAAAACTGCATATATAAATTAGGTTTATGTAGGCCTACGTGTAAATCACTGGTACATTTAAAATTCACTCTATTTTACATTTATAAAGGTTTCATATGGGAGAACAAAAACATTGTGTACAGAGTTTGAAATAAATACGAAGAGGGAAAATCTACGTAACAGTAAGATTGTTTCTTTTCATATTAGTTTCATCAGCAGATGTTGCCCTTGGCCTATGAACCTGCAAATCGACGAGAACTATGTACTTGTGACTGAGGGCAACCGCAGCATAGCTAGCTAGCAACCTAAGGAAGAAAGTGCTAGTCTTATCCGAACGTTAACTGAAAACAGTCGAGTGACCATGATGAATTGCTTTCAAATATCCATATCCATATTTATATCCACAACCTAAACTAGCTAGCCAGCATCAATCATTTACAACTTTAATCATTTGCAACACTTGTTAACACAGTCTGAACATTGCTAGTAGCTTGGGAGCTAACGTTACAAAGTTTGTTGACGATAAGGAGCAAGGGCTACAAAATGAACTTTTTATTATTATGATTTATTTATTTAAAACACTGTCTTATCTGCAAGCGTGAGCTTCATCTCGCTTTCTATTCTTTTTTCCGCTCCCGACTTTAGATATCTTTTCAAGGCCCTGTCCAATCGACCAGACCACTGAAAGGTGGGGGAGGGGGGCACCAGGAGGAGAATGGAGAAGGAGAGGAGCAAATTGACCTATGTTGCTTTTGTATTGCTTAAAATAAATATTAACATGCTTTGCACATTTTTAAAATATCCTTACTAGCACGTACCTAGCCTATTGTGATGATTTTTTCACGAGCCAATTTTTTTGGTGGTGCCCCCACAAGCCATTGTGCCGATTGCAGCATTACAGGGGGCGCCAATGTGCCGATTGCAGCGATATGACAAACGGAGCTTTTTATTTTATTTTTTTCCCCAAGCGCTCGTGGCGCCCCCCACGAAATGGCGCCCCGAGCGGCTGCCCGGTTCGCCCATGCCTAAAATCGCTACTGATTCCTCCCTCCCCTGCCCCCCTTGTGCGCCGTAGTACTCGCTTGTCGTCCAGGCTCCCTCTGGATTCCCGGTCCTCTGAGGAACTGCGGGCTTTCCTCGGGGACCTGAACATTCCGGTCGATAACGCCACGACCAGGGAGGGCCCTCCTGGAAGTCGTCGCTTCCCTCCCAGGAAACGCATCGATCCACGGCACCGAAGGGAACCCGGCGGCGGGCGAATCAACATCCGCCCCTGCTCCGCGTCGGCAGGCAGGGAGAAAGCGGAAGCGCAAGGCCTCTCCACCGCCTCGGCCTAAGCGGTCGCGGAAGCCCGCTGCCCCCCTGCCAAGCACGCCGGGTTCTCCTGTCCCATCCGGCTCTCAGCAACACCTCACCCAGGTGATCCATGACCTCACAACCGCTGTGCAGTCCCTGCGAGAGTCAGCACCATCGAGGAGTCAAGGAGCAACTCCGGAAGGATCGGCGCTTCTCCACCGGCAATGGCGGATGCGCTCCACCCTCTTCAGCTCCCCTCAACCAGCTCCGCTGCTGATGCCGCAGCTTGGAACTCGTTCGCCCTCCCTCCGGCCGCCCTCCCCCCCCCCATCGCCCGGACGCCGGGGTCGCCTCCAGCGCTGTGCGCTTCTCCCTGCACACGGCGGTGCCTGCCGTGATGCTGGGTAGGCGGTTCCTACCGCCTGGAGTGTCGGCGGTGTCCAACAAAATACGATCTGACATCGTACAAGGTAAAAACGTGAACCTGGCCTCCCTGTTGCTCCCGTCGCCCACTAACGATCGGCGACTGGTGGATTGCGGTGACGTGGCAGTCTGCCTCAAGTCCTCCGACCCCAGGCTGCAGCGTAATTTATCGCTTGTCGAATTCACTATCGCCTTTGGAATCTACAGGTACGTGCTTTGCCAGGACTTTCCTGAGAGACGGGAAGAACTCGATGCTTATCTGGCAATGATGGCCGACTTTAGTCAGCGTTACGGGGGCACGCTTTTCTATGATTATCACAAATCCCTTTCTGCTAAGTCTGCCTCACACATTGCCCTCTTCAACTCCCGCATTGACTGGTCAGTTCTGGACACAGAGCTTCTAGTGCGCCACTTCGGTGGCCAGCGCGCACTGTCATGCTCCGTGTGCAGCGCACACGGCCATACGGCGGGATTTTGTCCCAAAACCCTATCTGCTTCTTATAATTCAAATCCCGTCTCCGTAAGGCCGCAATCAAACAATACCAGCCCTCACACCTCTAATATCGATAACTTCTCAATTTGCAATAAGTTCAATTTTTCTGTGTGTACGTTTTCTAACTGCCGTTTTCTCCATGTCTGTAGTTTTTGTCACGATCCCCACCCCCGATGCCCCCGACGCCTCAAAGAAATTCTAAACATTCATCCCTCTACCCCCATTAATATCCCTCTTCTGGCTTTCTACCTGTCATCTCACAATGACCCCTCCTTTGTCAACCATCTCCTCACTGGGTTGTCTCAGGGCTTTCGGGTGGGCACTGTCTCCGCACTCTCTGTACCTTATGTGGCTAAGAATTTACGTTCCGCTATGTCAGAGCCTTCGATAGTGTCTGATCTCCTGGCACGCGAAATTAATAAAGGTTACATAATCGGCCCCTTTCAGTCTCCTCCCTTCTCCTTATTCAGAGTGAATTCCCTTGGGCTTGCAACTAGGCGGTACTCAGGTAAAACGCGCTTGATATTTGACATGTCCTCCCCCCATTCCCCGCTCGTTGCTAGCGTTAATGAGTGCATTCCACAGTCCCCATTTTCCCTGTATTATGCCTCTATTGACGACGCCATCCAATTGATTAAAGTAGCGGGCCTCGGCGCTTGGCTCGCCAAAGCCGACATCACTGACGCTTTTAAAAGTATACCTTTGCATCCTGCCGATTGGCCTCTATTCGGCATTAGGTGGCAGTCCAAGTTTTATTTTGCCGTCAGATTGACGTTCGGTTGTAGAAGTAGCCCCCAAATTTTTAATTGTCTATCCGAAGCCCTATGTTGGATTTTACTCAATGTGCGCCGGGTGCCCTTTGTCCTGCATTTATTGGACGATTTCCTACTTATCGATCTCCCGTCAAAAAAGACTACCGTCCTGGATACTCTTAGAGGGGTGTTTGGCGAACTGGGCGTGCCTCTGTCCGCCGAAAAAACCTTAGGCCCATCTACATCCCTTGAATTTCTAGGTATCGTTTTAGACACCAAAAAGATGCAGGCTTCTCTTCCGACAGATAAGCTCTCCAGGATTAGGTCCGCTGTCGCGTCGTTTCTCGCCCTCCAGTCAGTTACTAAGCGCGAAATGCTTTCCCTCCTCGGTCACCTCAATTTCCCTATGCGCATCATTCCCCAAGGCCGGTCTTTCATTTCTCGTCTGCTAACACTAGCTCACTCGGTTCCCAATTTGAACGATGAGGTTCGTCTAGACGAGGGTGCTAAATCCGATCTAAGTTTCTGGTCAAAGCTCCTATGCTCCTGGAACGGCATCTCTTTTTTCTATAATGACACACCTGAAACCTCAGCGATGGTTCGCAAGTGCGTGGCCCGCGGACTTTCGGACCCTGGCCTCTGGAAGTTCCTCTATCGCTCTACACGAGATCTATCCCATTATGGTGGCGAGCGTGCTATGGGGCACAGATTGGTCTCGCAAACGCATCTCTTTGCATTGCGATAACGAAGCTGTCGTAGCTATAATTAACAGAGGTCGTTCGTCGTGTCCTACAATTATGTCCTTGCTCCACCGCCTGACCTGGCAATCTGTTTTATTTAATTTTATTGTCAAGGCTGAACATATCCCCGGTCATTGCAACTTAGTCGCTGACTCTCTCTCCCGTTTCCGTTTCCAGGAATTCAGGCGCAGGTGTCCGTCTGCGAGTCGGAACTCAACACCATGCCCAACTCTCCAGGAATTGATTCTGGACTAGGCAAATTCCCGCCTGCCATACGCGGGTCCATGGTCCGTTTTATGTCTAGGGGCCTCGCGCCCTCCACCCTCAAAGCATACAGTTCATCCTGGTCGCTGTTCACTCTCTTCTGCTCTTCTCATAATTTACCTGCACGTCCTGTCCAAATCTCCACTGTGTGTGCTTTCCTAGCTTTTAATTTCGAGTCTCGACACCTCTCTATCTCCTCAATTTGTAGGATGTTGGCCGGGATTCAGTTCTACGCGCGCTGTCACGACCCTGGTTTCCCTAGCCTGTTTTCTCACACCTCCGTTCGCCTCCTCTTGAAAGGCATTGCTAAATCTCTACCTAAAACGTCGGACACCCGTCTTCCCATCACTCTCCCCGTTTTGCATAGGCTAATTCTTTTTCTGCGTGGTGGCTTGTTTTCCCCCTACATTAACGCTCTCCTTGAAGCTGCCTTTCTTATGGCGTTTTATGGTTTTTTGCGTCCTGGTGAATTTACTTCCAACACACTCGCTTTCGATGCCACTCGGGGTCTATGCGTCTCGGATTTGCAGGTTTCACCTCATTATTTTACAACTGCCGCGGAAAAAGGGATGACCGACTCCTCTATCAAACGCTTGGGGAGATGGTCTTCTTCTGCCTTCGAGGTCTACATCCGACCCGGTACGAAAGACGTTCTGGAAGCTCAAGTGTCCCTATCCAACAGTAATAAGGTATCCATTATGCAACTACTGGTGGTGGTCCCTTTGTTACTTATTGCCATGCATTCGCGCACTTAACCCTCCTAATAACTCGCACGCAATGCTATCTGAATTTATATGCAATACATGATGTATGCAAGAGGCTTATGAGGTAGTCTCACCCGGGGAGTACAACAGTATATAACCGCATTGCTTATATGTTCCAGTGTCTGGCTTGCACACTGGTGTCTGTATCGCAGTTCTCAGCGAGAACTCAAGTGCGTTTTAGTGTGTGGCAAGCACACTGCTGTCTAAGTTCTGCCGGTCGTTCTCAGCGAGAACTTTTATGTGCCCAGTGTGCGGCCGGCACACTGCTGTCTGTGTCGCAGTTCTCAGCGAGAACTTATGTGTGTTCAGTGTGTGGCAAGCACACAGCTGTCTAAGCTCTGCCGGTCGTTCTCAGCGAGAACTTTTATGTGCCCAGTGTGCGGCCAGCACACTGCTGTCTGTGTCGCAGTTCTCAGCGAGAACTTATGTGTGTTCAGTGTGTGGCAAGCACACTGCTGTCTACGTTATGCCGGTCGTTCTCAGCGAGAACTTTTATGTACCCAGTGTGCGGCCGGCACACTGCTGTCTGTCTGTCTACGTCCTGCTTGTCGTTCTCAGCGAGAACTTCAGTGTGCCCACATGTGTGTAACTCTCAGCGAGAGTTTACGTGTGCCTAGCACGCAGCAGTCACACGGTCATCCGTGTGTTCTGTGGGAGCGAACGGCGTTCTGCCCGATGCTCATCGTAAGTATACCTCTATAATTCCAATAATGCTTAGTACCATGAACACTGTTCTAACTCTTTCCTTCCTTGCTTCAGGTGGGTCCTTGTCGTCGCCTTCACGGTGGGTCTGCATAATTTACTTTCCTGGTCATCCTCTTGGGGGTAAGTTTCATTTCATGAGTCTAGCTTACTCAGAAGGTATTAAAACCTTCGCCTTATACTCTTTTGGGGGGGGGGGGGGGTATCTCTGGTCTCTACTACATGGCTGCAGCAGGATCTACGCCAAAGATCATCTACTTCCACTAATATATTGTTAAATTCTGTTTTATTAAATCGCTTAAAACGTACTCCTTTCTCCGAGTCTTTCTGGCTGAAATGCAGATTTGTGAAATGTAGGTATTTTTTAAGCCAACTGTAAACATCAAGCTTAATACCCAATTATTGTTTAAACCTGTAATATTAAAGGATGGCTCTTTCTGCATAGTGAAGAAGCAGATAATTCACATTTTTCTACTGTTGTAGAGTGTTGGACCTCCATGTACCATCTCTAAATATAATGTGTGTTAAAGGAATACGTCACCTCCAGGTGAAATGGAGTCTGTCCCCACAGTCCCTAGAGTTGGATAAGTGAGCAGAAGCATTTTCTAGCAGACCAAACCATTGTAAGAATCTGGCAAGCACAGGCAAAGCACTGCTGAAAAGCGCAAAGACACCACGCAGCACCTGGAAACCCCCAACCCCCGCCTTCCGTAAATGGACAAGCGTGGAGTCGCCATAGTTGTTACTGGGGTCCATACAAAGACATACTGTGCATAAGGGACAGTAGTTTGCTGTGCAAAATACAACAGCATCAGACAGTCAAGAACTGAAAAGACTTGGGTTAAATGCGTTCTTTTTCAAGACTCAAACGTACATGATACAATGTGTAAAACCTAGTTTGGACAGAGTAAGCACACAATAATATACAATAGGTCAAGGACAAGACAATGAACATCTATAAATGCATTACAGTTTTACTATGCTGGTTCGTAGACTGCATAATGCTAGTGTGGCACATTAGAATGCACCAGGCCACCTGTTAGAATGTTGCGTTCGTTACTTCAAAGGCTGTGGGTTAGCGCGGAGTCCGGTAGTTGTTCCGGGACTCAAATAAAATACTGTGCTGACCCACATCTGTCCTCATTCTTTCAGAATACCGTAAAATAATAAATGTGTTGACCAGTGAAGTGAATCCCATTTCATATGTGTAACATATTTTGGCAAACCAAGCCCAGGAGTGATCCTTTCCACCTGCGGTATCTACTCCAGTGAGACGATCCAGAATCACCTGCAAAAAGGGCTCATTAGAATGATTGAAAGTACATTGGAGGACATGGGAGAAGAGGAAAGCGATGAAGGAATTGTTTGTCTATACCTGGAAGGCCTACTCTCATTCATGCAGAAGATGAGGGAGGAAAGCAGAGGTCAACTGCAGAACATTTCACCTGATCAGAGCCACCTTCCCTTCTCAGCCCCAGTTACAAAGGTACCCCATCAGCTTATGAGTCCCACCTGACAGAACGATTGCCACCACTCCACCATCATTCAACTGAGGAGGTAAGAAACAGCAGTCCAAGATACTCACATACGCCTGAAGTCATGCCTCGGAGAGAATTTAATATCATGGGACAGATAGGCAAGGGAGGATAGAGAGATAAGCTATCCTACACCAGTCTAGCCCACCAGATTAATGCAGGCATCTGGAAAGGACATTCAGAGCAGGAGGATAGGATAGCATAGAGGTGGTAATCGGAGCAATCACCCCAGGTCTTCATCTCAGGGATATGCTTGAAAGAGTAATTTGACACTGTCCACTCTGAAAATCATCCTGAAGGGTCACTACAAGGAAGAGATCACCTGATATCTACCGTAGACTAGTCAACATCTCATAGGAGTCCAAGGAGTCTCCTCAGACCTTTCTGCTCCGTGCCATCGAACTAAAGGAGAGGCTGCTGTGGAAGTTCACTGATGAAGATGACGATGACTACTACATCCCCAAAATAGTACAGAGGAGGTTCCTCTGTGCAATCGAGACTGGTCTTTTGAGTGACTCCATCAACTTTCAGCTGAGGCCTTTCCTGAGTGACAGTAAGGTGAGACTCATTGAAAAAATTAGCTGAGGCAGCCAATCTGAAAGGAGAGAGACGGACATTGACATTGGCATAATGACATTGGCAGTTTACCGATACTGAACATGCACATCACGCTCTGAGACTGTACCCCCAGCCCAGAAGACGTACATGTCTGTCCCAAAGCCACTCCACACGAAGGTGAAGGAATATCTCCAGGACCTGCTGAACAAAGGATGGATCACCCCACCTAGGTCCCTGTACTCCTCCCCTGTGGTATGTGTGAGGAAGAAGGATGGAAGTCTTCACCTGTGCTGTGACTACAGAGAGTTAAACAACAATCCGTGCCAGACCGTCATTCCATTTGTGGTATACAGGATATGCTAGACTCCCTGAGTGAGAGTTCCTGGTTCTCTGTGCTCGACCAAGGCAAGAGAGAGAAAGACTCAATTTCACCTGGGGGTGGCGTAGGGTTAGGGTTAGGGTTATTTTAAATCATTAGGGTTATTTTTTATCATTTTAAAATGTATGAGTTGCTGATAGAGAGTTTGGGGCCATTCATGTACAAGCCACCAGATAGGTTTTAAAACTTATATAAAACAAAGCAAAATGACTTAAAAATAGCTTTTTGGATTAGTGGATTACCATACACAGTATCATACTTGTTGCTGAAAACTGTCATTTCAATAAACCTGATGGCTCCAACCCCTAAGATAATGTCCAAAACGGTTTATTTCCCTGCTAGAATATGGAAGATTATTTCAGTGTGACAAACCATCCAGAACTGGGCTCAGGTATTGCGACTGGGCACTTCACACCTGCTCTTAACCAAAGGCCTTCAACTGCACAGGCTCATTCACTGCGTTCACATGGTGGGATTGGTTTGGTTTGGGATTGGTTTGGGTGTTGCTTCCCAACGGGTGGTCTGTCCCCAAATCCTTGTTCACATGCAGTTCGTCTAAGCGGATTCGGTCAGAGACCTGGGGCCTCATTTATAAAACTTTGCGCAGGATCTACGCCAGAAGATGGCGTACGCACGAAACTCAAAATGTGCGTACGCACAGAAATATTCTGAGTTATAAAACCGTGCGTACGCACGCTCCACGCCAATTTCCCTTTATAAATCACTATCTACTCTAAAGTTGCAGCACCTGTGCGTACCTCAAGACACACCCATAATTGCCTATAAATATTCAGCGAAACGCCCTTAATGAATATTGATATCTGTGAACAACATGGCGAAAGCAACTGGAAAGACTAAGAAACGCAACTTCACCGACTGTGAAGTCGACATTTTAGTTGATGAGGTGGCGCAGCGTCGGGACATTTTGTTTGGAGGCCATAGTTCGGGCATAACAAATGCCAAAAAAGCACGGGAATGGCAGCATGTGGCAGATGCGGTCAACGCTGTAGCCTCCCAAGGCCGCACCTTGCCGGAGGTTAAAAAGAAATGGTCAGACATCAAGGTGGAAGCAAAAAAGAGAATTGCCTCACACCGCCAAAGCGTCCGTGCAACGGGCGGGGGGCGGGGGAAAGGGGACACCGGAGCTCAGTCAGCTTGATGAAAAGCTGGCTGGCATTATTGGTGAAACCCTCCTGAGTGGAGTTGTACCAGAGGAGGAGGGTGATACTGATGCTGGGCCACATGAACCAGGCGAGGGTATGTAGTTTTATATATATATATATACAGTTGTGGTCAAAAGTTTACATACACTTGTAAAGAACATATTGTCATGGCCCTCTTGAGTTTCCAGTTATGTCTACAACTGTGATTTTTCTCTGATAGAGTAATTAGAAGAGATACTTCCTTGTCACAAAAAACATTCCTGAAGTTTGGTTCTTTTATGACTTTATTATGGGTTAACAGAAAAAGTGACCAAATCTGCTGGGTCAAAAATATACATACAGCAACATGAATTAATATTTTTGGTGATTTAGAAAGTTGTGTCAATGAAATGAGCTTCATATCATGGTCTTTTAACTTCTTGTGAGTGATTATGAGTGACTATAGCTGGTGACTTCTCTGAGGCCATTTAAATAGGGCTTATTGGATACAGACACCCACAAACACTACAATGGGAAAGTCAAAGGAGCTCAGCACGGATCTGAAAAAGAGAATCATTGACTTGAACAAGTCAGGAAAGTCACTTGGAGCCATTTCAAAGCAGCTGTAGTTCCCAAGAGCAACAGTGCAAACAATTGTTTGTAAGTATAAAATGCATGACACTGTTGTGTCACTGCCACGATCAGGAAGAAAATGCAAGCCATTACCTGCTGCTGAGAGAAAATTGGTCAGGAGGGTGAAGAGTCAACCAGGAACCACCAAAAAGCAGATCTGCAAAGAATAACAAGCTGCTGGGACACAGGTGTCAGTGTCCACAGTGAAGCGTGTTTTGCATCACCATGGTCTGAGAGGGTGCCGTGCAAGAAGGAAGCCCTGGCTCCAAAAGCAGCACCTTAAGGCTCGACTGAAGTTTGCTGCTGATCACATGGACAAAGATAAGACCTTCTGGAGAAATATTCTGTGGTCAGACGAAAGAAAAATCGAGCTGTTTGGCCACAATGCCCAGCAATATGTTTGGAGGAGAAAAGGTGAGGCCTTTAACCCCAAGAACACCATGCCTACCGTCAAGCAAAGTGGTGGTAGTATCATGCTGTGGGGCTGTTTTGCTGCCAATATAACTGGTGCTTTGCACAGAGTAAATGAGACAATGAAGAAGGAGGATTACCTTCAAATTCTTCATGATAACCTAAAATCATCAGCCCAAAGGTTGGGTCTTGGGTGCAGTTGGGTGCTCCAACAGGACAATGACCCCAAACACACATCAAAAGTGGTAATGGAATGGCTAAATCAGGCTAAAATTAAGGTTTTAGAATGGCCTTTCCAAAGTCCTGACTTAAACCTCATTGAGAACATGTGGACAATGCTCAAGAAACAAGTACATGTCAGACACCCAACAAATTTAACTGAACTGCACCAATTCTATCAAAAGGAATGGTCAAAGATTCAACCAGAAGCTTGCCAGAAGCTTGTGGATGGCTACCAAAAGTGTCTACTTGAAGTAAAAATGGACTAGGGACATGTAACCAAATATTAGCATTGCTGTATGTATATTTTTGACCCAGCAGATTTGGTCACTTTTTCTGTTAACCCATAATAAAGTCATAAAAGAACCAAACTTCAGGAATGTTTTTTGTGACAAGGAAGTATCTGTTCCAACCACTCTATCAGAGAAAAATCACAGTTGTAGACATAACTGGAAACTCAAGAGGGACATGATATTATGTTCTTTACAAGTGTATGTAAACTTTTGACCACGACTGTATTATTATTGCTTGTGCACAAAGGAAATGTTTTTGTATAAAAAGGAACCCCCTCACATTGCACGTGTGTCCCCCTTGTTTGAAATGGGTGTGAAATGACTTGATATGAGTCCAGAAAATGTTATGCAGCAAAAGGTTTTATTTTTATATTTAAAAAAAAAAATTCCCCAGGTCCCTCATGCCAGACTGAGGCCAGCAGTGTGTCGGCTTCGGGTACGGCTACGGCTGAGGCAGCGGTAGAGGAGAGGGCATCCGTTCCTCCCAAACCAACCACCAGCGCGCATGTCCTGACTGATGCAGTACTGCAGGTGCAGCGGGAGCACGTTGAAGCCGTCCGCGAGGTCGTCAGTGAATTAAGAGGAATCAAAACTGAGTTGAGTGTATTAAATGCCAACATTAAAGAATTGCTGAAAAAGTAAAAATCCGTGTCCATACAGAGTTCTTTATAAGCGGTGCATCACCTCCTCGCGCTGGCGCACGGCTCCTCTGTCGGGGTGGAATGCCTGGGGATGGGGGTCGGGATCGGGGGGAAGGTTTACCCCTTCCACAAAAGGCAAGCGCTGTAGTTGTGCCACATTGTGCAGCACAGCACAGGCCCTGACGATCCTGCAGACCTAATTCTACCATTTGCCACATCCTCAAGCAATGCCAAATGTGCCATAGTGCATCATAAGACATGCATACCACGGCAAATCCCTCTTATAGCCTATACCAACAGAGTAGGCAGCCCAACACGCAACACATGTGGTAGCCTAATGATTTTTGTATTGAAAAAATACGAATGCATTAAAGCCATAATTGGATAATTAACTGCTTCTTCACAGAAACATACAAAGTATTTGTTTTTATTGCCTCAAATAAGATGGTATTTTCTACAAGTGCACCAAACAATAGTCAATGGCGTTTTATATTTTTAACAGGATTATGAAGGTTAATTCAGTTAAGTCTTTGATGCGCGATGCTGTGTTCGTGTAAAACTTCCATTATTGAACCAATTTCGAGTCATTCTCCCCGTTTCCTCCTGAGGTCGCACTTTCTGCTTCTCCCTTTTTTGTGCGTACGCATGGGTCAGAGCTTGCGTGGAGGTAAGCACATTTTACCGCCAAGTTCACTTTTTATAAATACCGAAGCTACCGTAGAATGTGGCGTACGCATTCTTTTGTGCGTACGCATCGTTTATAAATGAGGCCCCTGGCCCTTTCCTCTACGCTAGGTGGGGGGGCTGATAAGATTTACAACGCTAGCTGCTACAATGTTGGACATAACGCGACTAATGACACATAACTACAATAATGGACATAACACGAGTAAACATTTGCCCACAACAAAGCTGCTACGTAGGTAAGATTTTAGTCTATGTAGTCTATGTGAGTTCAGAGGTGAGAGAGAGTGACGCGGAAGGTGTTCGCGCGTCGGCGTTACTGATCTTTTCCTTTTAGAGTCTACAAGACTGTGTATGACTTTGTGCTCAGATACTATTATTTGCTCAGTGTTATAGCTACACCTATAAAGGAAGACAATCGATCGATTGATCAATCAATCCAGGTCAAAGCCAGGCCAAGTTGGGGTGGCCTGCTTTGCTATCGAGTAGGGCTTTGGCCATCGCCAACATGCCAACCTCACACTCGGACAATCTCCTAAGAAAGGCAAACAAAAAGATCGCCTACCTGATCGAGGATATTCGCAGGCTCTCTGAGGAACTCCAGAAGAAAGAGGCTCTCCTTTCGGGTCTTTCCGAAAAGCTCCGTGAAAAGGATAAGCTAGTAGCGGACTTTTCCGACCTTGCTGTCGGCCAATCGCGACGGATCTCTACCCTCACTGCTGCTGTGCAGGATACCGTGGCTTGGGACCCATCCTACCAGCGAACGCCCATCTCCTCCACTCCCAACTCCCAGCCATGGGCAGTGGTTTCTCGTGGTCGTGGAAATCGATCACGGGAACCGGTGCCTCCGCTGTGCCTCTCAAACCGATACTCTGCCCTGGCTGGTGACCCATCTCCTTCTCCCACCGTGGAGGATGGCTTAACATCTCTCGTCTCAGGTGGAGATGCTGCTGCTGCTGCTGCTGTGTCTGGTGCAAAGGTGTCTGCTGCTGCTGCCCTCCCTGATGCACAGCCCGGCTCGATGTGCCAGGCATCGGCGTCCGCCTGCTACGAAGCTGCTGCTGCTGCTGCTGACCCTCCAGCTCCCGCTGCACTGGCTGGCTTGCCAGGTACGGAGTCCACATCACCATCGTCGACACGGCCCCCGTCTGATGAAGCAACCACTTCATCGGGTGTGCATAGCGGTGCAACTAGGAGGCCAGCCCGACAACCGGCTGCACATAGCAACAACTCTTCTGCCCGACGCAGGCTTCTTATAAAGGCTGTGCAAAGTCGTTCTGAAGCTATTTCCAACTTCAATGCTCCGTGGAGGCCATATGATCATGACCAACGCACTGCTCACTGTTCCCCGCCTGCTGGTCCTCGTCCTCTGACCGCCCCGACTACTCTGCTGATTGGGGACTCCATCATCAGACAGGTGCGTTATCCCAACGCTATCACACACTGCATACCCGGTGCTACTGTCCCCATCATAGAGCGAGAGCTCAAAACTCTGCTACCAACTCTCCCGAAGTCTGTGAGCTCGATTGTTGTTCATGCTGGCATAAACGACGTGGCCAGGAATTGCTCGGAGGCTATTAGGGCTGCGTTTATGAGCCTTTTTAACTTTTTGAAGCACACTGGAAAGTCAGTTTTTATCTCGAGTCCACTCCCCCCATTTCGCAGGGGCGACATGGTCTTTAGCAGAGTGTATGGCCTCTGTTCCTGGCTTCGGGATGAATGTCAGGCGCAGAACGTCAGTTTTATTGACAATTTTGATTTGTTTTGGGAATGCGCTTCTTTTTTCAGCAAAAACGGAATTCACCTGAGTGCGGTGGCATATGGCATTTTAGCGGATAATCTGCTACTCGCAGTGAAACGTCTGCTCCCGACATGTGATCCGAGAGAATGACTGTGCTACTCTAATGATCTACCGCACACCGGCGCCCCACTTCCGGCTTTCACGAGAGATGGCTTTGATGACAGTGCCCTCTGCCTGACACCCCAAGTTTCCCATCCCATCCCAGTTTTAACAATGCACAGAAAGCCCCGTATCTCAGCACGAGAAATAAACCCTGGCAATTTTTGTGTGGTCCCGCTACAGGCAGATACACAACCGGAAGCAGTAGTTAACGGGGTGGATGAGAACTCAGCCGCTTTTAAGGCTCGCAAGGGGCCTGGCTTTGTGCATTTCAATGCTAGGAGTCTGTTACCTAAATTGGACTATTTAAAAATATGGGTGTCTGAACATGATCCGGATGTGATTGTAATCTCTGAATCATGGCTGGACTCCTCTGTGAAGGACTCGGACATTGCACTCTATGGTTACAATGTTTACAGAGTGGATAGGACAAAACGTGGAGGGGGCGTGGCTATTTATGCCAAGTCTAGCCTCAACACCGCTGTGTGCTCTGCTATGTCTGTCCCTGGCCAAGTTGAGTTGATGGCAATTTGTATTTCACTTGGTGCATGTTCTGTCACTGTTGTAGTTGTCTACCGCCCACCCTCAGCTGTACCGGAGGCTTTATGCAATCTTTTTGAACATTTTTTATCTTGGTCTAAATCAGAGGTGGTTATCATGGGGGATTTTAATATAGACTGGCTATCTTCAGCTGCAGATGATTTTAAATCCATGTGTTTAGACCTGCAACTCACTCAGATGATAACTACACCCACCCGCCCTAATATAAAAGTTCCCAGTCGCTCTTCACTGTTAGACCTTTTACTGACAAACAGACCTCATTTTTATTCTTGCTCTGGCATCTTCCCACTGGATTTCAGTGACCACTGCCCAATAGGCTGTATTAAGAATGGGAAGAAGAAAGCAACAGGTTCCACTTTTGTTCATAAAAGATCTTTTAAAAATGTGAACAGTGAAGCATTTTTGTGTGAACTTTATGAGAAGGGAATTAACTCAGTGGAACTTATTTCTGACACTGAACTGGCTCTCGATCATTTCATCTCTGTTTTTAATTCTGTTTCAGATGTACATGCCCCCTTTAAATACTTAAGGGTAAAAAACAGATCAAACCCCTGGTTCTCGCATGAAATAAGTACACTTATCAACCAAAGAAATGCTGCATGGAAGCTAGCCAGAGCATCTGGTACAGCAACTAATTGGCAGTCTTTTAGGCAATCTCGCAATAAATGCACAACTGCGGGCCAAAGCAGCATTCTATGTAAATAGCTTGGCCACTTGTGGGAATAACTCTTCCAAATTCTGGAAAATCCTCAACTCAATTAAAGGTGCTTCTCCCTCATCTTCAGCCCTCCCAAAAAAATTGACCTAAACTCTGAGGCCCTCACTGACCCAATAGAAATTTGTGATGCTTTTAATAATCACTTTATTACAAGTGGCAACCTATTTGATCAGTGTAATGCAAAGGACCCCATGGTGGGTAGTGCTAATTCACCATTGGCTGAAAACCTTTATACTCAGACTAACTCCTTTTCCTTTACACCCGTACATTGGCCACAGGTTTTCTCTGCACTTAATAATTCAAAATGTATGAAAAGCACAGTTGGTGCAGATAATCTAGACCCCTACCTACTTAAGCTTGCTGCCCCCGCCATTGCACGCCCACTGGCGCATATTTTTAACTTATGCCTATTCTCAGGGCATATGCCAATGTAGTCCAAAAATTAGTTACCGACAAAATAGAGACAAAGCCAAGCCAAGAAGTGGTAGATGACAAAACCTTCGAGGTTTATTATAACGAATCCGGGAGCTTAATACAGTGTACACCTAAGGCTGCCACCATAAAAACTCAATCAAATGGGGCACATCGTCTTGCTTTTATACAGGTATGAGGGTCTTTGTTTCGTGGTTGGCGGGAGATTCACCAACCCTTATGGAGTTCCTTATGGGGCTCGTGCATGAGGCGTGCGGGCGACCCCAGCCCCTACAGAGTCCCTTATGGAGCTGTTGCGCGGGGTTTGCGGGCGACTCTGAGTCCCTGTGGAGTTGCTTATTGTGCCGGCGACTTCGTCACGGCTTTGTTGTCTGGCCGGAAGTTGAGATACACGTTTGTAATAGAGACACGTTACAACATATATGCATTCTTTGATTTTTTCTACTACACCAATGCTATGGAAATCAGCCAAAGCGACTTGAACAACTACAGACCTATATCAAAGCTTCCCTGTCTGGCTAAATTGTTAGAAACAATTGTAAATGAACAATTGACCTCTTTTCTTTCTCAGAATGCTATTCTTTGTCCTTATCAATCTGGGTTTAGAGCTGGCCACAGCACTACTACAGCTGCTACTGTTGTTGTGAATGACCTAGCTACTGCCTTCGATAATAAGCTTTCCTGTGCTGCTCTGTTTATTGATTTATCGAAGGCATTTGATACGGTCAACCATAGTATCCTCCTGGCAAAGTTAGCTTCCCTGGGTTTTGACAATCTTTCTCTCAAGTGGTTCAAAAGTTACCTATATGGCAGAACTCAGTGTTTAAATGTCTCAGGTATAACATCGGCTGCCCTTGAAATAAAGAATGGTGTCCCACAAGGCTCAATTTTAGGGCCTGTTCTGTTCTCACTATATGTAAATGACATCTGGACTCCATCTGAGCATTGTAAAGCACATTTCTATGCAGACGACACTATTTTATATACCACTGGAACCTCTGTTGATGACGCTGTCTGTAAACTCCAGCTGGCCTTTGACACTGTGCAGAAATCCCTACTAGGCCTCAAACTCGTGTTAAACGAGTCTAAGACCAAATACATTTTATTCTCAAAATCTAGCAAGCTCACCTCTCCAACCCACACGATTCGCTCTTTTAATAACAGTCCTATTGAGCGAGTAACTACTTATAAATACCTGGGCATCTGGCTAGATGACAGTCTGTCTTTTAAAACCCATGTACTCGAACTTGCAAAAAAGGTAAGAGTAAAATTAGGTGCTCTATATAGAGTCAGGCCATGTCTTACTCCTGAAAACAGAAAGTTGATTGTGCACTCAACTATTTTATCAGTTTTGGACTATGGCGATACTCTTTTTATGCATGCTGCCCCCTCAGTTTTAAAACCACTGGACACTGTTTATCACAGTGCTATTCGTTTTATCACTGGGGACCCTTTTAAAACTCACCACTGCACCTTATACATGAATGTGGGATGGTCCTCTCTGTCTGTTAGGAGGGAAAAGCACGGTCTTATTTTTATTTACAAAGCCCTGCTTGCAAAACTGCCTTTTTATCTCACTCAATTGCTGAATTTTAAGACCAACTGCAACAGTACCCGACTACAGAGCCGCATCTCCCTAGAAGCCCCTCATACAAGAACAGAGGTTGGGAGAATAGCATTTTCTTCCTTTGCCCCATGCAAATGGAACAAAATCCAAGAGGCTCTTCACCTTAAGGTCTTTGTGCCCTTGCAAAGTTTTAAGAGTCTCCTTGACACTATGCTGGTGTATAAATGCTCTTGTTTTAAATGATGTTTTAATCACATTTAAATGCTTTTTAAATGATGGCTCTTGTTTTAAATGATCTAAATTTGCAGTGTTTTTATTTATTTTTTTCTCTTTTAAAGACTGTTGTATTTTATATTTTATATTTCTTAACTCAAAATGTTTATGTTTGTAATGTACTTTGCTAGCAGGGCATTGCTGAAAAAGAGCACATGCTCAGTCAATTTCCCTGAATAAACAAATGAAATGAAATGAAATGAAGATACGCAACAGCAAACTACAGCACTGCACACATATGCCTACAGTGCATACAGACGACACGTAGAGGTGACTGAACTTTTCACCTCTCATTCCGGTTATTCCACATCACAAAACAGTGGCTAAAGAAAATCTTACAAGTCAGTCAGTGCAAATGTATTTACATAGCCTCCTCCTTTCACCTGATATTATTACCCACTTAAACAATAAGGTGGTCTAAACAAAAACGTAATACTCTGGCACATCTTCTATGGGCTCTGCACTGTTCCTACTAAATAAAGACAATAAACAAACTTTCTGGCGGCATACAAAGATGGTGTTCCAAGAGTTTGACGCATTCGCGTACGTCAGACATGTCCAAAGTCCGGCCCGGGGGCCAATTGCGGCCCGTGTTCAAATTTTCACCGGCCCGCAGCCTCTGTTATCAAATCAATAATATGCGGCCCACCAGCACTGTTGACCACAGTCTAAAATACATGTGTACAAAAAAGCTATTTTACTTTTCACCAGAAGGTGGCAGTAGCCATGTGGCCGCGGTGATCCTTGGCCTTGTGCGATCATTTCCAACCAGCTCATTTCTGACATGGCGACCGCAGCTAAAAAAAGAAAAGTTGACAGAGAGGGCCGACGTTTCCAGGACAAGTGGAGATTGGAATATTTTTTCACGGAAATACGAAACAACTGTGTTTGCCTAATTTGCCAAGAGACTGTGGCTGTTTTCAAGGAATTCAATATCAAGAGGCACTACCAGACGAAACATGCTAACTACGACAAGCTAACTGAGGACAAACGCAGCGAAAAATTGAAGCAACTGGAAGCTGTTTTAACAACACAACAGCGCTTTTTCACAAGAGCCCATGAGTCAAATGAAAATGCCACAAAGGCGAGCTACGAGGTGGCTACGCTGATTGCCAAGCACTGCAAACCTTTCACCGAGGGGGAATTTATTAAAGACTGTGTGATGAAAATGGTTGAGAAAATTTGTCCTGAGAAGAAGCAAGAGTTTGCTAACGTTTGCCTGGCTCGTAACACTGTGGTACGGAGAATTGAAGACATTTCATTAGATATTAAGAGACAGTTAGAAGCAAAGGGAGCGGGATTGGACTTTTTTTCGTTAGCCTGTGATGAAAGCATGGATGCATCTGACACCGCTCAGTTACTGATTTTTTTGAGAGGAGTGGACAATGACATGAACGTGAGTGAAGAGCTTCTCGACCTCCAGAGCCTGAAGGACCAGACAAGAGGAACAGATTTATTTGTTTCTGTTTGTTCCGCTGTAGATGACATGAAACTACAGTGGAATAGAGTCACTGGGATTATTACGGATGGCGCACCTGCCATGGCTGGTGAGCGAAGTGGATTATCAACTCTTGTCTGTAACAAAGTTAGCGAAGAAGGAGGCAAAGCTATCAAACTCCACTGTATTATTCATCAAGAAGTTCTCTGTGCCAAACATCTGAAATATGATCATGTTATGAAACCGGTCATAAAGGCCATTAATTATATTCGCTCCAAAGCCCTGTGCCACCGCCAGTTTCTGCTCGGCATCCAGGCTGAATACGGAGATGTGATCTATCACAACGACGTAAGATGGCTCAGTCGGGGGTCTGCACTACAGCGCTTCTACTCTCTTAGGGAGGAAATTGGACAGTTCTTGGCAAAAAAGGGACAACTGATGCCAGAACTATCTGATCCTGTTTGGCTGGCTGATTTGGGATTTTTGGTTGACATAACACGACATCTGAATGCGCTGAACACAAGTCTTCAGGGGCAAAATGCAATGGTAAGCCAGCTGTATTCACACATCAAAGCCTTTCGGATCAAGCTGCTACTTTTTCAAAAGCACCGGTCACAAGCGCAGCCCAATACTACACATTTCCCATCACTGCAGGAAATTATGACGAGTTTCCCACATAACAGCATCAGTGCGCAAATGAGGAGGTATGCAACAGACATCTCATCTCTTGTTGAGGAGTTTCAACAGCGCTTTAGGGACTTTGCAGCTATTGAAAAGGACATCACGCTTTTTTCCTCACCCTTCTCCGTGAACCCCGATGACGCACCAGATCACCTGCAGCTGGAGCTTATTGAGCTACAGTGTGACGCCGAGTGTCGCAGTCGGCACCAACAGCTCCCTCTCATCACCTTCTACCAGCAGCTGGATCAAGGCAGGTTCCAAGAGATTCGAACATTTGCTAAAAAAATGCTGAGCTTGTTTGGCTCGACATACTTGTGCGAGCAGACATTCTCGGTTATGAACTTTACCAAGAGCCGCGTGAGGACGAGACTAAGCGACTCTCACCTGCGTGACGTCTTGCGCATCAAAACCACTGTTTTTGAGCCAGAGCTGGACTACATACTGCAGTCAAGATCTCAGTATCACCCTTCACATTAGTGCAGGCAGTGTTTAGTCCTCTGAGGTAATATGCACTGATCACTCTTTTGAATTTAGAAGTTTACAGTGAGCATTTAATTGTAAATAATATACAATGTTTCTAATGAAGTTAGATATGTTTAATCTTCCCAAAAGTGTTCAAAACCACTGTTTTTGAGCTAGAGCTGGACTACATACTGCACTCAAGATCTCAGTATCACCCTTCACATTAGTGTAGGCAAGATATTTGTTCAGTCCTCTGAGGTAATATGCACTGATCACTCTTGAATTTAGAAGTTTACAGTGAGCATTTAATAGTGAATAATATACAATGTTTCTAATGAAGTTAGATATGTTTAATCTTCCCAAAAGTGTTTTTCCAGACAGACCTTTTCCTCATTTGTTGTGGTCTTCAAATATGATTTTGGTGATTTTGGTAAAAGCTTGAAAATGGAAAAAATGTGCCAAAAAGTATGCATTTGCAATAAAAAAAATTATAAAATAGTTCATTTGTATTTGATGTTTTTGGTTCAAAGAATGTCAGGCGGAATGGTTGGCCCTCACACATTTTCACATTACCAAATCTGGCCCTCTTTGAAAAAAGTTTGGACACCCCTGGCGTACGTGTTGTGCATTCTGCTGTGTTAGGAAGTCCGTATGAAGGAACAAACTGTGTTTTTTATTTTGTTGATACATGATCAATACCCGAAACCAATCCGATCCCCGTACACATGGCAGTCCAAGTGGTTTGGAACCAGCCCAGGCCTGGCGTTCCAAGTGGTTTCGGAAAACCAATATCAAACCAATCGTATCCCCGTTCACATGAAGCCGGTACGATCCCAAACCAGTTCCAATCGGTTTCGACTTGTCCATGTGAACGCACTGACTGCTAGCTGCTGGAGAATGGAGTACACGCTCAGCCCTGCCTGACTGGAGAGACCATCCCAGTGCTACTGACCACTCTTGCTTAGTGGGCTTCTCTGGAATATTTCATACAGCTACTCTGCTTCATATGGCTTCTCAGGTGTTTCTGTACCCCTTTGGCTTCTTGGAGTTCACCAGCTGTGTAACAGAGGAATATTTTCTATTAAATGTGCGACACGAATAAAACTGCTTGTCATGTCAAAACAAAACTGTTTGTCATAAAATGTTTGGGGAAAAGAATTTTCAATATGTTGACGAGATGTCTGGGAAGATTGGTTGATGGGCTTGTCTGAATGAAAATAAAGTTTGTGATATGAAGTGTGCATTGCCCGTGGTGTGTTATTTTTCATGCAGGCCTTTTGTGAGAGAGGTACACCAGGATCTTTCTAGAAAGAAGCACCTGAAGACAGAGACAGACATCTCAGGTTCAGAAAGTAAAAGTTTTGCCACATACTCTTTTTAAACAAATACACTGACCCACGTGATCCTAATTAACTCATCTATACCACCATGAGTTAATTAGTGAAAGCTCCTATGTTAAGTTGGTCAGAAGGAATACATGGCAGAACCTTTACATTCTCAATCCGGTTTGTCCACCTTTGCTGGCTTTCAGGGAGGACGTTAGCTTTGCTTTTAAGGAGTTAAAATAATTGCTTTTAACAAATATATGTCAAATTGTATTCCTACTGTGGGCCGATGCCTTAACTGCCACGTGAGCTCCTATGATGTTTGTACATGCATCCCGGTCATATTTTGATCGTTATTACTGTAAGTTCAGGTTTTTCCTGCTTTCTAGGTGAGCCATGGAGAAATTGTGCTTTGAATCCTATGGTGAGATTGTGGAAGTGAGTGTTTGACTTCTGAATCATAAATATGGATTCAAAATAGACACCGTCCATATGTTTTTATATTTTATTTTTCTCTACGCTCTGGTTTAGCATCATTAATGATGGCTATGACGTCAAACCCTGGAGACAGTAACTATGTCGAATGTTTATGTTATGGAACTTTGAGAATCTTGGTCAGTTCCTTTTGAACACCACCAAAAGCAGACTGTTGCGATTTTGCTCCTCAAGCTTTTAACTGTTTGATCGATTATATCAGTTTAATTTTCTTTATAGTTTACAATTCCATTACATTGTTGGTAAAGTATTATTGTTCTTTGGGTTTTAGATCTTTTTAATTTCTTCATTGGCTTCGGTTAGAAAAAGGCTAGTTTGCTAATATAGCTAATTAGCGGTTTTAGCCAGCTAAAATAGTTAGGTTATAAGGTAATTATTAAAGCTAGCGAAGTCTTAGTTATTTTGTGACTTAGGTGACCCTTAGGCTTTTTTATTTTCTAGTAACAGTGCTGGAGATGGAGGTTAGTCCTCCTAACCACTTTGGCAGGTCTGGCGTCAGACCTGCTCAGCGAGCCTCGCTGCAACAGCGGTGGGCACATTGCTTTTTAGCTTGTTGTTCTGGAGAGAAGGAAACGGCGGAGATCGCTACCCAGACGGAGTGGGAGACCGTCGAAGTGGCGACTCAAGCTGCTATTTTAATGGCCGAGGCTGGGAAACGGCTGAGGCTATGATCCAGGCAGACCGTGAAACGGCTGAGGCCGACACGCAGTCGGATTGGACTGATGGTAAGGACAAAAGCCTTCTGACATTTTTCCTGGCGGTTGGTTGAAACGGTAATGACTATTAGCTTTAAAACCTTAGGTGACAAAAAGTCCTGATATAGTGTATGTACTTTTGTCTTGTAGCGATCCTCCTTGGGATGAGGATGGCATCTGAGATGGTGAGTACTGGAATGTTCTTACTTTGATGAATAAAACATTGTGCCTTTGCCTGAATACAAACTTAGTAAGAATGTAGTTTGACTAACTCTTTGGTACTTGGTCTTCAGGGTGCTAATGATGGAAGACTGGTGCCATATGCTTATATTCTGGTGGGGGGGGGGTTGTATTAGCATAAATAACAAATGCTAAATAACACAAAAACATACACATTTATGGCTATTTTCTATGCTGTTCTTCTTGCGCTTTTCTCATTGATTTTAAGTTCATTGTTATGTTTCTTAATATGTGTTTTTATGTTGTTTTATGGAATTGCAGACTCAGACTGTTCAGAACACTCATCAGACGCTGGGTTTCATAGCCTGGGCACGCCCATACTTCCTGTGCCGCTGCATTTGAATTTCGCTTGCAAAGTCAGTCTGGCCAAGCTCCCATTCAACACCGTTTCTACATTAACAGAGAAACTGGGACCAATGAAAATCTAGCATTTCAAAAAGGCAATGACGTGGTAGTTTAGCGACCAGAAATCTACCTCAGTCGCCATCAAAACTGTGTCATCCCACCTGCAGGACGAAGGCCAGAGGACGGACACCCGTAGCTAATCTGCAATGATAAATTCCACACCTTCCAGATCACCTTGCGCGGGCACGATCAGACTAATTTACATCCCGCAACGCCCCAATTACCCATATATGGCATCAACAATCCCTTTAAAAGCCACCGGAATTCCTAATTGAGTCTTGGTGGAATGATGGAGAGGCGCTTGAAGAAACACAATTTCTCCGACACGGAGATCGAAACCCTGGACACATTGGAGGTAGGGGTTACAAACAAAAGAAAAAATATGGCGTGGGAAAAAGTGACAAGCGGCGTAAATGCCATAGGATCGGAACCACGGACTGTGACTGAGATAAAAAAGAAGTGGTTTGATGTTAAATTAAATGCAAAAAAAAATGTGTGGCCGCTTAAAAGCGTGCTGTTGCAGCAACCGGAGGAGGGCAAGTTCCAAATCATGTAAAACTCTCAGCCTTGGAAGAACGAATAGCAGCTATTATTGGAGACTATGCATGCTCCGGTTTAAGTGGCACAGTTGGGGATACCGACCCCATGACACCAAATGACACCGAACAACAGAAAGTTCAAGATGAAGGTAAGCAGACTTCGCACAAATTTATTTTTTAAAAAAAGAAAAAAAAACCAGAATGAACATAATCCCAATCAATCGTAAAAAATGTTTAAACAGAAAGTGGTTTAATGCATCTGCCCCTTTACGCAGACACGTCCGCTTCCTCTGTGTCGATCCAGGTGGTGCAGGAGCCAAGATCGTCGTCGTCCTCATCCTCGTCTGTGCGCCAGCCTCGGACACCAAGGGTGTTGACCAAAGAGGTCCTGCAGAATCAGGAGGACATAGCCGGGGCAGTCAGAGAAATCAATGGGCAACTTGGCAATGTCACAAATGTGCCACAGATATCAGTGTGTCACTGAAATATATTGCCTCGTGTGCATCTCAAATGGTAAATAAAATGTAAACCGTTCAACGTCTGAGCTCAGTCATTTTGCAACACACCTAAAATCTCTGTATGACCCCTGCTCTCACCCTGCTTATCAGGGCCGATGGCCTCTGCGCAAGCCTCTCCAGCTTCCATAGGGTCGTCTGGTCTAGGGGGCACCTGAAGGGGGACGCCTCTTCGGATGGCCAAATTGTGGAGCACGCAGCACGCCATGATAATATTGCACACCTTTTCGGGGCGGTATTGCAGCGTACCCCCTGTGCGTGACAAACACATCCACCGTCCTTTCAGATGACCAATCGCGCGCTCTATGGTGGCTCTACTGCACGTGTGGGTCGGGTTGTATGATCGCTCCTGCTGTGTCTGCGGGTTGGTTAGTACAAAGTCCAACTGGAAATAAAACCCTTGCAGAACCTCGTAACATAAAAGAGACTGGACAACAGTTAGACGGGGGAAAAAGCTTAGGATTTTACTGTTTTTTTTTTTTTTTTAAAAAGAGTTGTTGATTTAACAGCAACAAGCAAAAACCCGTCAGTATAACCCAGGATGGTTACAGGAAAGGAAAAAGAAAACACAGAAAATAAACCCTCCGCTTTCTTACTAGGATGGAAAAGCAGTTTACCTCACTCCCGTGCCCCATGCACAATACGCGGTAGAGGCAAAATAAAGTGGTGGTCTTCCGCAGTCCACTTACTTACCTATTCTAACTCACTACACTAAAAACGTGTAGAAAAGTAACCACCCGAGATAGTAGTAAGAAAGAGAGTTTGGGTTAACAAATGCTATAATTAAAGCATAACTAAACAAATCACAGACACAGATGACAAAGGTGCTGGTGTGCAAGCGTTTGCTCAGGTCGAGAGAGAGAGCCATATTGCCAAGAGGTGGCCTTTTATAGGGGGATGGGCCACAACTAGTGATGGGCAAATGGAGCCTTGTGAAGCATTGATGCCTCACTCCGAAAATGTGTCAAATGGTTTGAAGTGTCTGAGGCCTTGGAGAAACACTGACCTCTAGTGGACAAATTTAATCATTGCAAACTGGCACACCACCCATGATTTGGGAATCCAAAACTCCCAAACTCTCGAAAATCAAAAGTCGCCAAAATCTCCACAAATGTCACACAATACTCCTCACTACCCAACATTTTTAAGAAATATTGGTGCATCTTTTATACTTTTATACTCGTCAAACCACGTGAGCGGCTGCTGCGAGACGAAGTCCAAGGCAGTGCTTCGGAGCAATTTGTTTCAGAAAGAACGACACGTACTCCGGAGCTCCGTCTCATTTGCCCATCATTAGCCACAACCAATCAACTCCACCTACAGGAAACAGCAGGAACAGCAGCCAAGGCAAACAGCACAGCATTAGTGAAGAGCAAAAACATTTAGCCGACACCAGAACCCAGCACCGTGTAACACCAACATATTTACTCATCAGTAGCCTGATAACTGTGTGTCCTCTCTGCTGTAGCAGGATCAAGGTGGGTTCCTGAATCACCTGGGGGCAGTGATCCAGGCCTTTCTGCCCTCTGAGGCTTGGCCACCCCAGGCTGCCAGGTAAGTAGACTCTTCACTAACCGCCTCCTTAAAACGCATTTTTGTGTAGCCTGTTTAATTAAATGTACTTTATTTATTTCCATGTTTTTATCACAGGCTGATGTTGTGACCTTCCTTGTGGAGATCCTCTCCTTGGACCTGGAGGGTCTGCCAACATCCCCAAGACCTTGCAGAGTTGGTCTTCAGCTCCCTGGAGCAGCATGTGGAGCAGCTGCTGAGCAGGATGCCTGCTCCATAGTATCCTTTTTAGTGATTGGCTTTAAAGGGTTACTTTGGCGTTAATGCATTCTAGGGTGTTGTCCTGAACAGGCACGAATGAAACTTTTATTTAAAAGCAAAATTACATTAACAGTTGAGAGCTGGGTTATTGTGCAGTAACATCCTGCAGGTACGCCACAGCCACTGTGTAGCACATGCACTGAATTTGGTGGTAAAGAAGGCAATTAATTCAGCACCAGGTCTGGACATGCTCCGCACCAAAGCCAGGGACACTGTCATCTACTTCAGAACGAGCACTGTAGGCAGGGGGCGCTTCAGAACCAAATGGAAACTCAACCTCATAAGCTCATCCCAGAGGTGGAGACGAGATAGAACAGCACTTATGACATGCTTAAGTGGGTGCAGCCCTGGCGTCTCTTCACACTGATGTGGCTCCACTAACAGCGATTGAATACGGCAGGATTGTTGAGTGCTTGCAACTGTTGGTTCCTCTAAAAGAAGCTACAGTAGAGCTGTGAGCAGAAAAAGTTGTATCCGGCTCAAAAATTATTCCATTAATAAATATGTTGCAGCACACAACTACTCTGAAACAGAGACGGCTCAAGCATGGGATGGCCAAGGACTTTTGCCAAAACCTGCTGGCACAAATGGGAGAATGACTCAGCTCTTACAAAACGGCAGGACAGCATGCTCTGGCCACATTTCTGGACCCTTGGTTCAAAACCATGGGATTTTGAAATACTACAAACCAGCAAAATCAAAAAACAGTCAAAAAACTCCTAACTCCAAGCATCTATGGACTCACCACAGCCTTTAACATCCACAGATGTTCCAACCTCTCATTCATCAGGTATGGACCTCTGGTCAATATTGTACTGTTATTATAATGTATAATTATTTTAATATTTAAATGCTGTGTTTATAATAATACTGAAGTCCTGGAAAAGAGGAACATCCGGCGTGCCACTGCAATGCCTCAGTAAAGACGACCAGATATTTGACAGAGCCCAATACTGCACGCAGTGAGGATCCTCTTTTATATCGGACCAAACATAAACATACCCACACCTATATGTCCTGGTGCGAAATCTCCTCTGTATCCCAGCATTATGTATTCCCTGCGAACGGGTATTTTCCAAGGGCAAAGAAGTAGTTTCCAAGAAATGAAACCGGCCAAATACAGTAGAACAGATAATTTTCCTCAATAAACATATGTAATACCCCATCCAATTCCACACACAAACTGTTTACAAGCACCTCCATCATCCCACCAAAGTCCACAAGCACCATCACTGTCCCACAGCCCTCTCCTTTGTTAAATCAATTCTGCACATTAGTGATGTGACATTTGAAGTAAGGCATCGGCGCTTGCGCAAAAAGGGTGTGGCAGATGAAGCCACGGGGTTGGGGCTTGCATCGGTGACATGACTGATGACAAATGGAGCTTCAGATTCTGTGTGACACGTCATTGGCTCAGTTAGAGCATCACTTCCGCATAAAATGGGTTGGAAACTTGCGGCACTTTGTGGGTTTTGTGTTGCCGTTTGGTGTTGAGAGGTTGGAGTGTGCGTCGGAAAAAGTTGCGAAGTGATAGTGGACAGTTAGTTTATTAGTTATTTAGTCAGCGTTGGTAGTATATTAGTTAGTAAGTTAGTTTGTCAGTGTTGCTTAGATTAGCCTATTATATTATTATATTAGTGTATCAATCTGTTAGTTGTAGTCATAGGACATAGTTGTTAGTGTACGTAGCTGATAGTGTTAAGTTAGGTAAGTAGCAGGTTAGTAGGCCTATAGTTCAAGTTGTATCGTAGTATAGTATAGTATATTGTATTAGCCTATATTCAGTTAGTTGTAATATAAATATCCTATATATTATCTATATACTATATTCTATATACCCTATATATTACATACATCCTATATTATATAATCGATATATCCTAAATATCCTGTATATTATAGCCTATATATCCTGTATTATAGCTTATCCTAAATATCCTACTGTGTATATATATATATATATATATTATAAGACTTAGCCTATATTATTATTATTATATTACTATTAGTCTGTTTGAGGGAGAGTGTAGTTGAGAACTTTGGCCTCTCATGGAACCGCAAAGAAAGAGGAAGACTTCTCCCGTCTGGGAGCATTTTCATTTGATTGCGCACAACAAGGTTGGTCATTAATGTATTTCTGTTTCATTACTATGACTCATTATAGATCTCCATCATATAGCTAAGTTAAATGCTTTTAATTGGCTACACTTCTGAATAAAATTGAGCAACTTCGGACAAAATGTCCGGTTTGACACTACATTTGGCTACAGCTTGCAACTAAGCTATACAATAAGCTATTACTACAACCGATGCTTTAATCTGCAAAACAATAACTATAGCCAATTTCTCCTTCATTATCTTAAGGTTCTGTGTTTGCTGTGCTCCCAAGAACTGGCGTATAACGGCAACACCTCATCCATGCTGCGGCACCTCCGTGCCAAACATGATAATGTAACATCTAGTACCGCTAACAATGAGCGCAATCAAGACAGTGGCAGTACTGGAGGTCTTTAATTGTGTTTTATTTTATTACATTTTTATGATCTTTATGATGGTCTCTACCTGCTGTGTGTTCTGCTATGTGTCTGTTGTAGCCTATATAGCACAAACCTGTGTTAACTGTTCTCATTCAGTTGTTTTTTTTTTTTTTTTTTACTTTAGCTTCAGCTTCCAGGAAAAGAGAACTAGATGAGGAATTAGTGAACATGGTGGTCAAGGATAACCAGCCATTCTCTGTGGTTGAGGATGAAGGCTTCAGAGCTTTTGTTCATAAACTTGACCCTACCTATGTTCTCCCAACCAGACAGGTATAATAATTATTAATAATAATAATAATAATAATAAATAACTGCAATTAATAATTGCAGTTTGTGAACAAAATGTATAACTATTATTCAGTAACTTTTATTATTTCCTCAGGCTTTAAAGGCTATGGTGGCTGCAAAATATGCCAAAGCCAAAGAGGAGGCCAAAGCCTGTGTCCTGAAGGCTACTGCAGTCAGCCTTACAGCTGATATGTGGACATCCATCCATTTGGATGCATATTTGGCCGTCACTTGCCATTTCCTCAACGACAGCAATGAACTGAAAACAATTGTTCTTGGGGTACAGCATTTTCCACAGGCCCATACTGCTGCACACTTGGCGGCTGCCAAAGCTGCAATTATGGAGGAGTGGGGGATTAGGCATAAAGTCAACTGCCTTGTAACAGATGCTGCGAACAACATGATTGCTGCAGGCAGGGAGCTAAACTTAAAACATGGTGTCTGCATTGCCCACACCATCAACCTAATGGTGAAAAAAGCTCTTGACCAGACAAATGGACTTCAAGAGCTCCGCAATAGGGCCAGGAAAGTGGTGAATCTCTTCAGATGCAGCACCACTGCTAAGGTATGTTATATTGTATGTGTATCGCACACGCACTCGTACAAACGTATATTTACTGTTTTATGTGACTGACTATAGTTGTTTAGCCCTGATATTTTTCTTGCTCTCTGTAAAGGAAAGACTTGTGCAGATCCAGGTGCAGTTGGGACGACCAACTCTCAAGTTGACAAAGGAAGTGGAGACGCGCTGGAACAGCACATTTCTCATGTTTGAGAGGATGTATGGAGAACGTGAACCACTAAGTGCAGCAATGTCATCTCTCCAGACTGATGTTACACCTTTAACCTCTGCAGAGTTTGCTGTTGTTGAGGAGTGCCTTGGCGTGCTGTCCCCATTCAGTGGAGCAACAGTTGAATTGTCTACGGAGAAGAAGGTGTCTGCTTCTAAGATAATACCTCTGATGAAGATGCTGGACTACACAATTGGAGAGCAGATTCCACACAAAAAAACAACCATGGCCAAGGAGCTTGCTGAAAATGTATTTCGTCAGGTGAGGGAGAAGCTCAACCAGTTTCAGATGATGAGCATCTTTACCTTACCAACACTGCTGGACCCAAGGTTCAAGACGCTTGGCTTTCTCAGCCCATCCAAGGCTGATGAGGCAGTCTAAAGACTGACCTCTGAATGCACTTTCATAATTTCCAGTCACACACTACGTTCTCCAGCAACACAACTACCAACAGCTGGTGAAGATGCGGGACCTTCCACCTCCACTGGTATGTTAGAGCTGCACACTACAATGGTATTTTATTTTCACATTTCATAACCTTCTTATCCCCCCCCCCCCCCCCCCCCCAGGTAATCTGTGGCGCCATTTAGATGCGACTGTGCAGCAGAGCAGGCAGAGTCATAATTCAACTGCCGATGCCATTGTGGAAGTTCAGCGATATATCCAAGAAGCCCACATACCTAGAAAAGAAAATCCACTGACATATTGGAGCACACACAAAAATGTCTATCCAAATTTGTTTATACTGGCCCAACGGTTTTTATGTATACCAGCTTCTTCTGTGCCCTGTGAGCGGGTCTTTTCAAAGGCAGGGGAAGTGGTTTCTAAGAAAAGAAACCGACTATCTCCCAAGGCGGTGGAACAGATACTGTTTCTGAATAAAAATAATTAATCCCACTTCCCAAGTAACACCAAGCATTCACCTCCTACCCTGTCACACAAGCATACATTCACCATAAGCATACATTCACCACACACACACATTCTAATTACAAAAAACACTTCAACAGCACTGTACTCTATATAGCACTATATATACACTATGAGAATAGTGTATATATAGTGCTATATGTTCATTTGTGTCATCACAGAATGTTCATTTAATGTCATTTAATGTCATCACAGAACACAAATATTAATGAGCTAAAGAGCATAAGGATGTGTTATACAATTAGCTCATAATTCACACATTGTAAGTGCAGATGACAGTGGCACACATAGTAGAGTGTCAAACTGGTAGTGTAGCAACTGGGGTTCAATTCTTGTTTTGAACCTTAAAAAAATGGCGCACCTTCAATATATTATTTAATACATTATTTGCCTGCTATTAATCCGACATGTGTTAGGCTAAAGATAGAGTCGGTGCATAAAAAGTTAGCCTATTTTCGAGCCACACGGCACGCAGAGTTGTCATTGTACTCACACCAAAGTGTTCACTTTTTCACTACTCTTGTATTGAGTTGACCAGTAGGTGTCCCCACTGTGCATTTGAAGCCTCAAGAAATGAATCACTTTCCAACACATTTGGCTGGAAGGCTTCAAAGTGTCATGAAGCTTTATCTCGCCATCACTAGTTTTTGCAAACATTTAATCGGGCCATTTTGTGTTAAGTCACTCAAGTGACTCGCACAACCCGGCTCATATCACTAAGTGATCCGAAATGATCCGGCTCCCTCAAATGATCCGAGTTAATCATAGCTATTGCCCTTACACTGAGCCTGGTAAGGCTTTTTAACAAGCGTAAACGCTCGTGCGCCCCTGAGTGGACGATACCATTCGACGCAATTTAACAAGGTAACCAGAAAAATAAACCAAAGGCAGCCGAATAAAGAAATGCAAGAGAGATAACTCAACACATGAAATAATAATAGATGCAATGAAAACATAACTGAACCACAAACAAACATTAAACAGAAAATAACACAAAACAGCATTAACTACAGTGACGCACGAGGGAGCGCTCGTGCCCCGTCCGCCGCGCTCACGGCGAGTCGGCGACAAGCACAGTATTTCAGCCGGTCGTTACCGGTGTGCAGTCTTTTACTGCACCGGGAAGAGGCTGCGACACTGGTAAGACTATTAAAACTTGGGTAAAATGTTCACCCTGCACTTTACTTAAACTCACTCTAACATGTACACAGGTAAAACATTTGTATCACGAGCACGTTTACAATAAACAATGCATGTTTATGAATTGCTGTTCTGGCGTGGTGTTTGTTCAACGAATGTCTGTGAAATGTTTGGTCGAACTTATCCATATGTGCACCCATGTTAAGACACCATCAACAAAACACAGCATTTTAACAAGAGTATACTTGCACGTAGTTGGTTTTTAAGCAGTGCTTCGTCCCATTGTAGTCCATTCCCCAAAGTGTGTGGGGAGACAACGTTTGTTCTGTTTAAGGTGGCCGCCATTACGGATGACGTGGTGGCCAGTCACTGCATCACATTCTCCTTCAGTTAAGTTCTTGTTTTGTAGATGCAGTAAGATGTTTAAGTATATTGGCCAGTGCCAGGCCAAAAGAACCAGTAAGTCATTTCACAATAATTGGGGTGGGGACCCAGGTGACACTCAGATGGCAGTCGTATGAGATGCACAGCGTGGGCCAGATTTAACACAAAACAACCAATAAGAGTCATTGTACAGTGTGTGGGGGCATTCTGGGCCAGGGACCCAGCCAATAGTGGGCCAACTCAAAGCCAAGGTTGTTGGCCACACTTCATCCTACTGACCCGCCTCCTCTGTTTGAAAGACTACCAGCCGCCACTGCTCTTGACTGAGATTTGTTTCCTGGTCCTGGACTCTGATTTGGTTTCTTGAAAAGTATTCTCCTGTGTGTTTGTTCCTTTATTTATGCTGGACCTCCAAGTGCTTTTTCTGTTGCCTGTATAATAAACTACCCTCCAGTCTACATCTCCTTGTCCTGCGTCTGTGTGCCGTGACAACTACACACCAATTCGTGCACATCTGATACCTTTGAGCACATGGCTTCCCCCACTAATAGTAATTGTCCATCATAGGCTACTAAAGTTGAGATTTTTGTCTAGCCACATTTTTATACAAGAATCTCAAACTCCAGCTCTTCATAAGATTCTTATTATATTGAATGCTATTTGTAGCCTATGATAGACAAGAAATGTCAGAAAAGTATCATATACCGACGACGGGTTCTGATGGGAAATTTACAGCGTGCAAGATGCGCATCCAGCATGTCAACTCCTCCCATGGAAGCGCTGTACTCCTTGATGATGTTCGGCTGATCAATGTTGGTGTACTCTTTTTTGGACTTGTTCCAGCGCCGAGCTTTTCCCAAAGGCTCTGGTGCAGCATATGTGACTGCTTTTGTGTCTTGCCATTTCAAACAAACAGTGTTGGTGTTGGACTCAATTCGATAATCATAGGATCCACGGCCTTTCTTGGACAGGTCTTTGTTATCAGGTTGCACTTAGACATATGTTTTTTTCGCACAATTCTTGTGTAGTAGATTCCCTTCTCCCACAGTTTCTCAATGAGGGGCATCGAAGTGAAGAAATAGTCAGCGAAAATCAGGAAATGTACTTTCTCTGCAAGGGTTTCGCATAGCTTCACCACAATGTCTCCACCAATTCCCAACTGACTTTTTACTTTTTGCTCATTTCTCTTTGTAGGGCACCATCATCTCATCAATGGATTGTTTTTGGCGAGGAGCTATAGTCAGACATTGTCTCCTAAAAGAATCCAAAAATGGTCTGAGTTTCCAGAGTCGATCCTGTTTTGCTTCTTCACTGGCCATTTTGTTGTCTACAAAGTAGATGACAGAGAGTAGCAGGTTGAATCGGTTGCGACTCATTGTGTCTGACACAGGCCCATAACGAACTTCACTTTCCCAGTACTGATATACTCCAGACTCCAACTAATCCCATTCTGAGATGCATTCCTATAACTTGTTCTATTTTCTTTACTGAAGTGTCTACACATTTCCCATGCTTTTGAATACTGTGCAGATTGGTATGCTCAACAATATTTTCCAACATATAGGGGGAAATTAAGCGTTGAAAGTAAACCAGTGGCGTGTCTGTCGTGGCATTCTGGTATGACTCAACCTGTTCACATCAGGCAACTCAAAGTCTTTCTTTCGCCACCTGTAAGCAGCACGACTTTGCTCTGTCTGTGGGCTAGCAGTCTCAGCAATCTTCATCACTGGACAAGTCATTGTCTTGGGCAGAAGATTCACCATCACTTTCACGCGGTTGAAACAATTCATCAGAATCAACATCGCTGTCCACTTCAGGGCCAAAGTCACCGTCATCAGCTTCAAGTTGCTCTAATACTTCTCTTACAGTGAACTTTCCCTGTCCTGAAAAGGGAGTGGCCATACTCCCTGAAAAGATGATAGATATTTACTTTATTACTTTCTAGCCCTGTACTACCTACTGTACGTAACTTAGTAAAATATATCCACAGATGGCTATAGGTCATGGAATGGCTATACAGTAGCCAATACACTATTTATACTATTTATATATACTTCTATACTATTTATATACTCTATTATATATTATCACACATTTCTTTAAATTGTTACATTATATTCTACAAATGAATTTATTTCAAGGCTTTAGTTGGCTATACAGGACTGTCACAATTCTACATCTACAAAGTCCCCCAAAGAATCAAAGGGTCATTTTTGACCCGTCGTTTTTTGAGCTAGCTCAGAGTTGCTAATTTATCCAAAATGAATATAAAAAGTACTTCTAGGTGCAGACTAATACTAAAAAGATTAACAAAAAATACACTATTTTACCTACCAATGGTTTGCTGAGAAGACGATTTCCAGCTCACAAAAACCACATGTCGTCAGCCATCTTGTCACTACCACTCTGGCTCATATCAGTTCAATATTCATCCACCAGGTGTCTCTATGCAGGGGCCAGAAGTGGCACTCTGGGCTTTTGAGGTTAAATTTGACATTTTTTTGTATGTTTGTTAATTTTGGGTAGCAACAATTAACAGTGGCCAAATTAACAAAACAACATATTTCCAATTCGCTTTTGTAGAAATGTGTTTAAATAAATAAATGTAGAGACAGTCTGGTGTAGTGTTATCTTAAAGTTGAAGGACTTTTCTGAACTCATTTAAAACATCTCATTTTTTCTAAGGTCCTCTTGTTAGGATAAAATATAAGAAGAAAGTAAAAATAAAATCTAACAATTTTATTCATAAACATCAAATTAAAGACAAAAGCACACCTTAATTTTTTTTTCTAAGAAGGTTTTGTAAATCTGGCCCCTGGTCTTAATCTTGACACCCCTAATAGCTTCCGGGCCATCTTACACACTACTGTTCTTGTCCAAAGTCCTCGATGGAGCTGTTGCAGACAAACTCGTCTCAACTATAACTAATGAGCCTTTACAATCTGGCTTTCTTCCCAAACACAGCACTCCAACAGCCTGTCTAAAGATCACCAAAGATATTGTCCTTGCTACTGACTCCGTTTTTTCTAACTTTCCTCATCATTCTCAACCTCGTCACAGCCTTTGACCATCAACCACTCAGTCAGTCAGAACGGCACTGGATATGTGGCAAAGCCCTAACGTGATTTACCTTGGTAAATTGGTTGGTTCAGCTACTGTGATAGCATTCTCTATGGCCAACTATCCGAACCGTCCACTAATTACTCCTAACCTTCAGAGCCTTCTACAACTTTGCCACTCCGTATCTGTCTGACCTCCTCATATGTTTCACCTCCACCTGCTTACTCAGGTCCACTAATGCAGACCTCCCATCAACTTCCAGGACCAGGCTCCAAACCTGGGCTGACAGGGCTACAACTCCATTACCACCCAAATCAGTCAGTCACAGGCCCTATCATCTTTCAGTCTCTTTTCTGTTTCTATTTTAAACTATTAAAATGATTGGTGGATTTTGAACTAATGTGAAGTTTTTCTTTTTTTACCACACTTTTATGATTAACTTAGAACTTAAACTGTGGGTCCTGTCTATATGAATATATCGCTATGTATTCTTAGTGATGTGGGACTTGATGTGGGATAATTAACAGTGTGTGGAATATATTAACTGCTTTATGGGTTTCACCTGCTCTTAACCAAAGGCCTCCAACTGCAAGGGCTCACTGCTAGCTGCTAGAGAATGGAGTACACTTTGCTCAGCCCTGCCTGACTGGAGAGACCTTCCCAGTGCTACTGACCACTCTTGCTTAGTGGGCTTCTCTAGTATATTTCATACAGCTACTCTACTTCATATGGCTTCTCAGGGCATCTGTGTTTCTGTACCCCTCTGGCTTCTTGGAGGTCACCAGCTGTTTGAGAGAGGGATATTTTCTATTAAATGTGTGATACGAATAAAAACAGCCTTGCCATGTCAAAACAAAACTGTTCATCATAAAATGTTTGTAAAAAGAATTCTCAATACGTTGACAAGATGTATGGGGAGATTGCTTGATGTGCTTGTCTGTTTGAAAATAAGGTTTGTAATCTGAAGTATTCATTACCCTTGTTGGTGTCTTTGTTTATTTTCATGCAGGCCTTTTGTGAGACAGGTACACTGGGATATTTGTAGCACCTGAAGAGAGAGACAGGGTTCAGAAAGTAAAAGGTCTGCCATATAGTCCCTTCAAACAATTCACTGACCCAGGTGATCCCAATTAACTCATCTATACAACCATGGGTTAATTAGTGAAAGCTCCTATGTTAAGTTAGTCAGAAGGAATACATGGCAGAACCTTTACATTCTCAATCCTTTTTGTCCGCCTCTGCTGGCTTTAAGGGAGGACGTTAGCTTTGCTGTTAAGAAGTTAAAATAATTGCTTCTAACAAATACATATCAAATTGTATTCCTACTGTGGGCCGCTGCCTTAACTGCCACGTGAGCTCCCATGATATTTGTACATGCATCTCTGTTATATTTTGATCGTTATTATTGTACGTTAAGGTTTTTCCTGCTTTCTAGGTGAGCCATGGAAAATTTGTGCTTTGAGCCCTATGGTGAGATTGTCGAAGTGAGTGTTTGACTTCTGGATCATAAATATGGATTGAAAATAGACACTGTCCATATGTTGTTGCATTGTATTTTTCTCCACCGCTCTGCTTTAGCATCATTTAGAAGTTCGGCTATGACGTCAAACCCTGGAGACAGTAACAATGTCGAATGTTTATGTTATGGAACTTTGAGAATCTTGGTCAGTTCTTTCTGAACACCACCAAAAGCGGACTGTTGTGATTTTGCTCCTCAAGCTTTTAACTGTTTGATCGATTATATCAGTTCAGTTTTCTTTATAGTTTACAATTCCATTACATTTTTGGTAAAGTATTATTGTTATTCGGGTTTTAGATCTTTTTAATTTCTTCATTGGCTTTGGTTAGAAAAAGGCTAGTTTGCTAATTTAGCGGTTTTAGCCAGCTAAAATAGTTAGGTTATAAGGCAATTATTAAATCGAGGTCTTAGTTATTTTGTGACTTAGGCGACCCTTAGGCTTTTTTCTGGTAACAGTGCTAAATATGGAGGTTAGTCCTCCTAACCACTTTGGCAGGTCTGGCGTCAGACCTGCTCAGCGAGCCTCGCTGCAACAGCGGTGGGCACATTGCTTTTTAGCTTGTTGTTCTGGAGAGAAGGAAACGGCGGAGATCGCTACCCAGACGGAGTGGGAGACCGTCGAAGTGGCGACTTAAGCTGCTATTTTAATGGCCGAGGCTGGGACCCAAGCTGCTTGGGAAACGGCTGAGGCTATGATCCAGGCAGACCGCGAAACGGCTGAGGCCGACACGCAGTCGGATTGGACTGATGGTAAGGACAAAAGCCTTCTGACATTTTTCCTTGGTTGAAACGGTAATGATTATTAGCTTTAAAACCTTAGGTGACAAAAAGTCCTGACATAGTGTGTGTACTTTGGTCTTGTAGCGATCCTCCTTGGGATGAGGATGGCATCTGAGATGGTGAGTAGGCTACTGGAATGTTCTTACTTTGATAAATAAAAATTGTGCCTTTGCCTGAATACAAACTTAGTAAGAATGCAGTCTGACTGTAACTCTTTGCTACTTGGTCTTCAGGGTGCTAATGATGGAAGACTGGTGCCATATGCGGTATTTATAATTTTTCTAAAATCTATTTCAACTATATCTGTTGCTTACAATGTGGCGTTTTTATAGTATTAGCATACAATGTGTGATGGAGTGACCATCACTAGAGTTGTGGGTGTGCTCTGACTGCCATCCCAACGAGCCTGGCTCTTTGGCGTTGCGGTCAGAGTACACGTTTGGCACCCGGGAGACCTGGGTTTGAATCCCGGTGGGGCGACTTCTCCTCCCCTTCGCTACAAATGGTGTCAGAAGTGGGATGGCTTGCCGTGAGGTCATCGGAGGCGCAGCATGGTGTGAGGGACCCCCTGTGTGTGTGAAGCGCATGGCGTGAGGGACACCGTGAGTGTGTGAAGCGCATGGCGTGAGGGACACCCGGTGTGTGTGAAGCACATGGCTGCGCTTCCCGAAGGGGAAGGTAGTGTGATGGAGTGACCATCACTAGAGTTGTGGGTGTGCTCTGACTGCCATCCCAACGAGCCTGGCTCTTTGGCGTTGCGGTCAGAGTACACGTTTGGCACCCGGGACACCTGGGTTTGAATCCCGGTGGGGCGACTTCTCCTCCCCTTCGCTACACAATGTTTGCTATATAACACAAAACATACACATGTATGGCTATTTCTATGCTATTCTTCTTCTCTCATTGTTTTTAAGTTCATTTTTACTATTACTTAATGCGTTTTTATGTTGTTTGTTTTATGAAATTGCAGACTCATACTGTTCAGAACAGTCGTCAGACGCTGGGTTTCGAGCAGTCTAACTGGTTCCGCAACGGTCTGACGGTGAGCTAGCAAACATGAAAGACATGTTGGAACCATTTAGTCCAGCTGTTATCATCTGTGTGGCTTTTACTGCACCTGTCCACTCCTGCTCATCTGTTCACGTCCTGTGTGTAGTGGGTGGAGGTGAAGCTGAAGTGTGTGGAGAAGTGCCAAGACTCCTACAAGAGGCAGTGGTGGCAGCTCACCAACCACTTCTACGTGGAGACCCCAGAGGTACTCTATTCAGCAAAGAATCTGACTTAAAAGTTAGTCATGCCTTTTCTTTCCTAACATTCAGCTGTTTTACCTTCTTTTTAGGGTAGTCGTCTCCAGTATGCTGTGGCAAACATGGTCACCTACATCAAGGTAAAGATAGTTTAGCTAGAGATGTGCTTTACCATTATGGATCTTTTCTCTCCAGTCATTTTGCTGTGAATATGCTATAGGAGTGTATGATTTTGCTATTGGAGTGTTATTCAGGTGTTACACATTTTGTGTTGTTTTCTCTTTGCAGTGGCACTGTGGCGGCATCAAAACTGTGTCATCCCACCTGGAGGCGGAGGGCCAGAGATATTTGGAGATGAATGGAGTCCTGGTACTTTTCAGACTCTCACACACAAATGTTTTTTACACCATCACATCATTTTTTGCCATATTGTACATTTTAGTACCATGAATCTGTTGAACAGATGGAGGAGACATTGAAGATCCAGAAATGGAAGAAAATCAAGGCAGATGGAACCGTGTCCTCTACAGACCGGACCGAGACTGTCAGAGTTCCTGTTGTGTTCCCCCCTGCTCCTCCCCCCAATGATGCTGCTGGGCCAGATGCTGAACAGGGTCCTGATGCTGAGGCTGCTGCTGGTCCTGAGTCTGCTCCTGGTGCTGCTCCTGAATCTGGTCCTGCTCCTGGTCCTGATGGTGCTCCTCCTCCTGCTGCTGCTTGTGGTCCGGACAGCATGTCTGGATCTGAGGCCGGCCCTGCTCCTGACAGCACCACTGCCTCTGCTTCTGGTGCTATGAGCTCTGCTCAGGTAATCTGAACCACTCACTTACGCTTTTTGTCCTCCATGACCTAAAAAACCATGTGCAGCTTGGAGGTGATGGCTTGTTCCTGCCAGAGATGCTGCCTTGTCTGATGTGTTTGTAACCCATGTCATTTTCAGACAGTCCCTAGATCAGCTGTGCTGAGAAATCAGCTGTGCGGAGAATTCCTTGGTGACCCCTAGAGCGTGCAATGGAATGTTTTCAGTTGAATGTTTTTGAATGAAATCAGATGCGGTAGATCAGCGACGTTTCAATTAGATACGAGAGATACTTGATTCCTGTCTTCGATAACTTTCTTTTACTTGATTCCTTTCCTTTTGGCTACCGACACTTGAATTAGATACGAGAAATACTTGATCCCCGTCTTCGATAACTTTCTTTTACTCGATTCCTTTCCTTTTGGTGAGTCACTGCCCTAATAATATTCCCATATATAATATAACGAATTAGCCCAAATAGATTAAACTCCTTATTTTAATATAGACCTCTGTCTGACTGCAATCAAGTCCCGAGATCGTCGGTGAGCTTGATTTATACCCGACATCCTGGTGAGCAAATTATTAATGTTTGTAACTGCTACTAATACGCTCAGCTAAACTAGGTTATTGTAAATAGATCCCGATGAGCCTTATAAGCTTCCTACATGTTCATTTGACATGACAATAGTTTTAAAACCAGTCAGGATACCCTGAATGGACTTCAACCTTATGGTCTAGTAGGTTTTTGTGTGTATTTTAGGGGTTTTTTGAGTGTCTTATATCCTTTATTAGTATGGGTCAGTGATAGTTACGTTGCTGGACAGTTAGCTCTCTGGCTAGCATGGTTCCTAAGCAACCATGTAGGTCTAGCAACGCAGCAGTCTCCGGTAACTGAATTTACGTAGTCTACTGTAAGAATAAGTTTTATTTGTTTTGTTTTGTATGTTGCTGTAATGACAGCAATAACATGGATAAGGAAAGGTTACTGTAGTGATTAAATTAAGTAGAATTTAATAGTAATTGAATAGCCTGTATGATTCTGTGCAGACTGGTTTTTTTGTATACCTGGGAAACGCCCCCCTGCATCTTCATCTTCACTTGGAACTCCTGGAGCCCTGCGATCTCACACTCCCCCAGTCAGTCATCATTTTCCATCATCACCGTTCCACTGCCCCTGCTACTGTGGTAGGACTGAACTTTCTGGGCTGAATTGGAATCCGACATCATCATTCCTTTTAATTTAATTCTTCTTTTTTTTTGAGTGCACTCGTTTCATTTGGACTTATTTTATTTAGTTAATTATTTTGAGATCTCATAGAGGGTTTTCTTGAATATTTTGTTTATCATTTTTGTTTAATTCTTGTAATTTCTGTTTAGATAAATAGTGCCGGCACTTAATAGGCATATTGACGCTGATATTTTTGATGTGAACAGTATATTGATTTGGTATTTATTGATGGTATTCTCTGGCTACATACACGTGTACACACATACACATTAAACACTTGATTATATAATCCGTTAACTTAGTATTACATGATAACACATGATAATAAATAGGACTAGATATTAAATAGAACTAAAATATATATGTTGTGTAAATAAATATTTATTATTATCCTGATATCAGTGAGTGCTGTGTGTTGTTTGGGGTGAGTAATTGACTGTGGTCTAGCCATAACCTAAACCAGTCTCCTTAGAACCCAGAAGTAGAATTAGACTGTTCCCGCACAAGCACAGGCCTTTTCCCTCGTCGTGCGGGTTACAGAAAGTTGGCGAGCCTGCCAGGAGATTGGTTAACTAGCGTTTACGACCACATACCACACCCCTTAACCACGCCTCATTAAGGTTTTTTATTTAGCTACTTGAAATAAGAGCTCACCTTAGTCTAATATGGATCTTTGCAACCGTTATGAAGTACATGGACAATGCTGTCTGGTAGTAGTAGGTGTAGATAAAATAAGCACTGAGGAAATGATAATTAACTTCTTTGAGCAAAATGGCAAGATTTCAAAGTGCATTAGAGTTCCTGATGAGCCTGGTCAACCCAATGGTAGAGCACTAATAGTCTATGCTTCAGAAAACTCAATAGCTAAGATTAACCCAGATACCCTTGGTCATATACCCAGTCCCAATGACCCAGCCACTTTATGGCATGTTAGAACAGTTAGAGACATATGCCAAGAAAATTTAGGCAAAGAGCTAGCACAGCAGTACCTTGAAGAATTAGGTGCCATAGGTGCCACCTCGGGATATGCCAGCATCCTGGAAAGAGAACTGAGGCGCATTCAGTCACAAACTTCAGAGACGATACTCAGCAGTCCCTCCCCAAGATGCAGCCTCATGTCACACACTGAGAGTGGCATAAATGTTGAAGCTGCTCATAGTATGGGCTTGCAATGCAATAGTCGGCCTCCTTCAGTCCTCCCTTCAAGTAATCACTCAACTGTGCATAGTCCACTGAGCCTTGGCAGTGACGTCTTAAATCCTCCCAGTGTCCAGAGAGTTGTGGTAGAGCATGTCATCAGGAATGCACCCTTGTACACAGGCCAGAGCAAAGTCCGCACCTTCTCAGGAAGACTTCCAAAGCCCAATGGCGAAGTAGATTATGATGCCTGGAAGAGTCAAGTTGAGCTGCTTCTGAGTGATGCCCATGTCACTGACTCACAAAAAGTGAGAAAGATTTTGGAAAGCTTGGTTGGCCCAGCTGCTGATATGGTCAAGCCACTTGGGACCATTTCAGCCCCCCACGCATATGTGAATCATCTTGAATCGGCTTTCGGTGTGGTGGAAGATGGAGAAGAGTTGTTTGCCAAGTTTTTGAATTCAAGCCAAAATGCTGGAGAGAAGCCATCAGACTACCTGTTCAGACTTCAGACTCTTCTCACAAAGGTCATTTCTAGAGGGGGAGTCCTTCTTGAAGAGTCGGACAGACATTTACTCAGGCAGTTTTGCAGAGGGTGCTGGGACCACTCCTTGCTGATTGGACTCCAGCTAGAACAGAAAAGGAGCAATCCACCATCTTTTCCTGAGCTGCTGCTTTCGCTTAGGACTGAGGAAGACCGCCGTTCAGCAAAGATGGACAGAATGAAGAAACACATGGGAAGCTCAAAAGCTATGGCACACGCCCACACAGTATATGGCTTACCCACCTGTTACAACAGCATTGAAACACCTGTTGAAGAAAAGCATGATGATACACAGAAATTGCTTAATGAGATATCAGAGCTGCGCAAACAGGTTGCCACTCTGTCCACCAGAGATAATGTGAGGCCACAGCCAAGCATGAGCCCAGTTGAAGCCAGCTGTATGATCACAAATGCATCCATGCCTCGTCGCGAAACTCCTCGCTTCCCAAAGCCTTGGTTTTGTTTTAAATGTGGTGAAGATGGCCACATTGCTGCTCGCTGTTCGAGTGCCCCCAACCCTGTTTTGGTCCACCAGAAGAATGAGGAGCTGAAAAGAAAACGTGAAGCTCAGAAAAGATTGCACACAGTTTCCTCCCTGCCTTTAAACGAGTCACAGCTCCTGTTTCGGGACGTTCAGGAGCTCAGTGCCAGAATATGAGTCCCAAACCTCTCAGTGCCATTGTGAAGAGAACACACCGGAAGGAAAATCACCATCAACATCAATGTCAGAATGATCAGTTCCTTCCCCATGGACTTGTAGGGCCGCGATGCACTGCCTCTGTTTTTATTGAAGGAATAAAGTGTGACTCCATCCTCGACACTGGATCCCAAGTCACCACCATTTCAGAGACATTCTACATGAACAACTTGCCCTTCATCCCCATCCAGCCCATCCAAGCCTTGTTCCAGATAGAAGGTGCAGGTGGTCAACATGTCCCCTATAAAGGCTACATCCAAGCCCTCATCTCCTTTCCGAGCAATATTACTGCCGTTGCTGAGCAGGTCTCCTCTTTAGTCCTCATTGTTCCAGACTGTCACTTCAACACCCAGATTCCCCTGTTGGTTGGAACCAATGTCTTAGATAGATTGTACAAAGAAGGTATGGAGAAGCATGGGCCAGAGTTCTTGCAAGGATCCGACCTTAATAGTGACTGTGTCCTGCTGTTTCAGCATGTTGCCCTAAGTCATCAGGAAGTGAATTCAGCCTGTAACATCAGGCTGCATGGGCGCCATTCCATCTCCATCCCCGCAGGAGGAAAAGTGTCCGTTTTTGGTAATGTCAGAATGACAAAGAACCCTTCACACCCCCTATGTGTGATTGAGTCCCCAGAAGGGTTGTCATTACCAGGTGGTGTGTTTGTTGAGAGTGCCCTTCAGGAGATTCCACACAGATCTTCAAACAAGATTCCCATCATCCTGAGGAATGTGACTGACCGGGGTGTCACGCTGCGTCCAAGGCAAGTGATAGCTCAATTGATGGCTGCACAGTATGTGATGCCTTCTGTACCACAACAGTTAACACCTGATGCCTCTCAGTCTCAGAACAGATTGAAATTCGACCTTGAAGATTCCCCTATTCCAGAGGAGTGGAAAAGACGAGTCACAGAAAAGCTGAACAACATGCCAGAGGTCTTTGCTGTTGATGACTTGTCCCATGGCCATACCTCTGCCGTCAAGCATCACATCCGCCTTCAAGACGACACTTCCTTCAGAGAGAGACCCAGGCCCATTCACCCCTCCGACAGAGAAGCTGTAAAGCAACACCTCCGAGAACTGCTAGATGCTGGGATCATCAGAGAGTCAGAGAGTCCATATGCATCACCCATTGTTGTTGTCAAAAAGAAAAATGGGAAGATACGACTTTGTGTAGATTACAGGAAATTGAACATGCGAACAGTGAAAGATGCTTATGCTCTTCCCAACATCGAAGACACCTTCTCTGCACTCAGCGGTGCAAAATGGTTTTCTGTGATGGACCTGAAGTCGGGCTATTACCAAGTTGAGGTTGCGGAGGAGGACAAGCATAAGACCGCATTTGTCTGCCCTCTAGGCTTCTGGGAGTTCAACCGGATGCCTCAAGGTGTGACAAACGCACCAAGTACCTTCCAGAGACTTATGGAGAAGTGTGTCGGGGACCTGCACCTGAACGAAGTTTTAGTATTTTTGGACGATCTTATTGTCTTTTCAGAGACATTAGAAGAGCATGAGGCCAGATTGATGAAAGTGTTGAATCGCCTCAAAGAATATGGTCTGAAATTGTCCCCAGACAAGTGCCACTTTTTCAAGACCTCTGTCAAATACCTTGGTCACATAGTTGATGCTGAAGGAGTCCATACAGATCCAAGTAAAGTTGCTGCACTAAAAGAATGGCCCCGTCCCACCAACAGAAAGGAGCTCAAATGTTTCTTAGGATTTGCTGGATATTACCGACGATTCGTGGAAGGATACTCTAGAATAGCAAAGCCACTGAATAGCCTAACAGCAGGATATGTGCCACCGAGGAAGAGAGGAAAGCTCTACAAAAGAGAAAAGACAAAATCCCTCATTAATCCCACCCTGCCTTTTGGAGATGAATGGACGCGAGAATGTGAAGTTGCCTTCAGAAGTCTGATAGACAAATTGACCTCAGCACCTATCCTGGCCTTTGCCAATCCCAACCTTCCCTATGTCCTCCACACTGATGCCAGCCGTGATGGTCTTGGGGCTGCCCTCTACCAAGAACAAGATGGAAAGCTCCGAGTCGTTGCCTATGCCAGCCGAGGGCTGTCCAGAAGTGAACAGAATTACCCTGCCCATAAGCAAGAGTATCTGGCTTTAAAGTGGGCCATCTGTGAGAAATTCCACGATTATCTTTATGGCACTGACTTTCAAGTTCTTACTGACAACAACCCATTAACTTATGTCTTGACATCAGCAAAGCTTGATGCAGCAGGTCATCGCTGGTTGGCTGCTTTGTCCACGTACCGCTTCACCATCAAGTATAGGGCGGGGATCAGCAACCAAGATGCTGATGGGTTATCCAGGAGGCCGCAGAGTCCATCTGAAGAAGATGAGGCGTTCAGGGAAGAGAAAGCAAGGATTGAGGAGATGAAGCAACGGATCTTAAACGAGGAAAGCAAGTTGATCTCTGGTGAAATGCTCTCTGCTGTATGCCAGCGCCACTCCATGATTGTCCCAGCTGACAGATGTTTGCTGCCAGAACTCCCCATCCTTGCTGAGTCCTTGGCCGTTGATGCTTCTGCCGTTCCAGATTGCTTTGAGTCTTCAGGACAAGGCACTATCCCTGGAATGACTCATAGTGACTGGTATCAGGCCCAAAGGGAAGACCCCTCCATCAGATGTGTGATCAGATTTGTCCAGAGCAAGCGGAAACCCACCTTCAAAGGGACATCTTCTGAGTCATTGGAAACGAAGTTACTCCTCAGAGAATGGAAAAGGCTTGAGCTTCGAGATGGAGTGCTGTTCCGGAGATGTTTGGATAGAGGCACTGAGATCCATCAACTGGTTCTACCCAGTAAGCATCGGGCCAGAGCACTGCATGGTCTCCATGATGAACTTGGCCACCTTGGCACTGAGCGTCTTCTCCACCTTGCTCGTGCTAGGTTTTACTGGCCGAAGATGTTCCAGTCTGTTGAACAGAAGTGCCAGACGTGTGAGAGGTGTGTGAGGCGGAAAGCCCATGCTCAGAATGCTGCTCCCATGGAAAGCATCCACACTAGTTACCCCCTTGAGCTTGTATGCATGGATTTCCTTAGTATTGAACCTGACAACAGAGACATCAGAAACATCCTTGTCATCACAGATCACTTTACAAAGTATGCCATTGCAGTTCCAACAAAAGATCAGAAGGCCAACACAGTTGCCAAGGCGTTATGGGACAACTTCATTGTAAATTATGGATTTCCAAGCCGTTTACTCAGTGACCAGGGAAGGGACTTTGAATCCCGCACCATAAAAGAACTGTGTTTACTCATTGGTACAGAGAAGGTGAGGACGACGCCATACCATCCACGCGGCAACCCCGTCGAAAGGTTTAACAGGACCCTCCTAAGCATGCTTGGTACTCTGGAAGAAAAGGACAAATATCACTGGAGGGACTTTGTCAAGCCGTTAGTCCATGCATACAATTGCACCAGGAACGACACCACTGGATACCCACCATATGAGCTGATGTTTGGCAGGCAGCCGAGACTCCCCATTGATCTTCTCCTTGGTCTTCAGCCAAACCAAGATGGGTTCAAGTCGCACTCAGACTATGTGAAGGGCCTTCGTCAACGCCTACAAGACAGTTATGCCCTCGCTTCTGAGAGCTCAAGGAAGATGGGCGAAAAGAACAAGGCCAGATTTGACAGCAAAGTCAGAGCAGCAGAACTCGTTGCTGGAGACAGAGTCCTTATGAGGAACATGAATCTTCGAGGAAAACATAAGCTCGCAGACAGGTGGGAGAGAGAAGTCCATGTTGTGGTGAAGAGAATAGGTGACAGTCCAGTCTATGTCATCAGACAGGAAGGGGGTGACACTCCGCACCGCACCCTCCACAGAGATCTCCTCCTGCCCTGTGGTTTCCTGCCTGTTGACGAGACTGGACCTGAACCTGCAGTCAACCTGCCGACAAGGAGGTTAAGATCCAGGATAAGGACAGCTCAGCAGAACAGAGATGATGACTGTGTTGGTGGCAGCAGTGATGAACTCAGCAGTGATGAAGAAGAATGCTACCCATCACAGCTCCCTCAGATCTCCACAACGGCCTTCATCAGAATGGAAGGTGCCAGAGAAACAACACCGAACATCCCAGAACAGTATCCTCCAGAACCCTCCACTTCAGCTGGATTCCAACCAAGGTCCGTCAGTTCAAAAGTCCACTCAGCGATGTAGTGCCCTTCACTGATCCTGTCATATACTCACCTGAGAGAGAGACAGTTGAGAATATGAGATTTCCAGTCAACGATACAGTACTTGCAAGTGAACCTGTTGATGGATGCTCACCTGCAAGGGAACCTGTTAATGGGCCATCTCCACACACCAATGCAGTGCCACAGACTAGACCTTTTCAGAGAAACTCACCTGATGAAGAAGAGACAGAGACTGTGCTACCCATGGATGAGATACCCCATGTTAAACCTGTTGACTCGCTTGAGAGAGAATCTGCTGAAGTTCGAAGATCCACCAGAGAAAGACGTCCACCTGAAACACTGTGTTATGGAGAACTGGGAAGACCCTTGGTACTAGCTCTTGCCTCCTTCTTCGAGAGTCTAGGCAGAAATGTCTGAGTCCTCTAGAGGGCACACTAAGTAGTCTTAACACGCATGCAGAGACTCATGCGGTTTAGAGGGGGAGAATGTAACCCATGTCATTTTCAGACAGTCCCTAGATCAGCTGTGCTGAGAAATCAGCTGTGCGGAGAATTCCTTGGTGACCCCTAGAGCGTGCAATGGAATGTTTTCAGTTGAATGTTTTTGAATGAAATCAGATGCGGTAGATCAGCGACGTTTCAATTAGATACGAGAGATACTTGATTCCTGTCTTCGATAACTTTCTTTTACTTGATTCCTTTCCTTTTGGCTACCGACACTTGAATTAGATACGAGAAATACTTGATCCCCGTCTTCGATAACTTTCTTTTACTTGATTCCTTTCCTTTTGGTGAGTCACTGCCCTAATAATATTCCCATATATAATATAATGAATTGGCCCAAATAGATTAAACTCCTTATTTTAATATAGACCTCTGTCTGACTGCAATCAAGTCCCGAGATCGTCGGTGAGCTTGATTTATACCCGACATCCTGGTGAGCAAATTATTAATGTTTGTAACTGCTACTAATACGCTCAGCTAAACTAGGTTATTGTAAATAGATCCCGATGAGCCTTATAAGCTTCCTACATGTTCATTTGACATGACAATAGTTTTAAAACCAGTCAGGATACCCTGAATGGACTTCAACCTTATGGTCTAGTAGGTTTTTGTGTGTATTTTAGGGGTTTTTTGAGTGTCTTATATCCTTTATTAGTATGGGTCAGTGATAGTTACGTTGCTGGACAGTTAGCTCTCTGGCTAGCATGGTTCCTAAGCAACCATGTAGGTCTAGCAACGCAGCAGTCTCCGGTAACTGAATTTACGTAGTCTACTGTAAGAATAAGTTTTATTTGTTTTGTTTTGTATGTTGCTGTAATGACAGCAATAACATGGATAAGGAAAGGTTACTGTAGTGATTAAATTAAGTAGAATTTAATAGTAATTGAATAGCCTGTATGATTCTGTGCAGACTGTTTTTTTTGTATACCTGGGAAACGCCCCCCTGCATCTTCATCTTCACTTGGAACTCCTGGAGCCCTGCGATCTCACACTCCCCCAGTCAGTCATCATTTTCCATCATCACCGTTCCACTGCCCCTGCTACTGTGGTAGGACTGAACTTTCTGGGCTGAATTGGAATCCGACGACATCATTCTTTTTAATTTAATTCTTCTTTTTTTTTGAGTGCACTCGTTTCATTTGGACTTATTTTATTTAGTTAATTATTTTGAGATCTCATAGAGGGTTTTCTTGAATATTTTGTTTATCATTTTTGTTTAATTCTTGTAATTTCTGTTTAGATAAATAGTGCCGGCACTTAATAGGCATATTGACGCTGATATTTTTGATGTGAACAGTATATTGATTTGGTATTTATTGATGGTATTCTCTGGCTACATACACGTGTACACACATACACATTAAACACTTGATTATATAATCCGTTAACTTAGTATTACATGATAACACATGATAATAAATAGGACTAGATATTAAATAGAACTAAAATATATATGTTGTGTAAATAAATATTTATTATTATCCTGATATCAGTGAGTGCTGTGTGTTGTTTGGGGTGAGTAATTGACTGTGGTCTAGCCATAACCTAAACCAGTCTCCTTAGAACCCAGAAGTAGAATTAGACTGTTCCCGCACAAGCACAGGCCTTTTCCCTCGTCGTGCGGGTTACATGTTTGTGGATGTTTGCTCTGGCAGGCTTCAGGAGATGCCAGCCTGCTGCCAGAAGCGGCACAGGTTCCCTCCATCTAGTAAGTACAATGTTTGTAAGTTTGGGTGAATAATGCACAATTCCACATTGACAGGTCATATGGTTTTGTAGGAGACTTTTAATTCATTTCTTTTTTTGTAAACACTAACTACTAGTAGTAGTAGTATTCGCTTCTTATGTTTTATTTTTAGTGACAAGTCTGAACCCTAAGGTAAAATTTGATGACCGCCTCAATCTGACAAAAAATGATTTGTATTCCCAGCAATGTCTTCCAGTCCACGGGTCTGGAGGATTTCTCCCTCAGGCTTGCTGGCCTAAGAGAAGCTTTTGCTGTGAGTACTCAACATCCTTACAAACAGAAGAATTTTCTGAGAAAGAGACTGAAATGTACTTACAACTTCCTTGTATTGTTTTTCATAGGTCCTGTTTGGCAGAGACGACACTGCCAACTTTATCACGGTGGCAGGGTCAATGATGCTGCGTACCTTGGCGGCTCTCAACGGGAAGGTAACAATTTTAGGATGTGTTTAATCTCATGGGACTAGATTTGACACTTTAGACTAATCTATTTTATTTTGGGTGACTGGATGCCCATCAGAAATGTATACCAAGCAAGACTAGGGCTCACTGAACAGATGCCCCGCTTCTCCCTCTGTTTCAGGACACTGGTCTCTTCCAGCAGGCTTTTGACCAGCTGGTGGCCTTGGCACAGAGTCCCACCCGTACTATCAAGACTGAGCTGCTGGAGGTTGGGGTATGTCACCTTGTAGTACTCATTGGCTCACAGTATCAGCAGCTAACCTGATGGTTCATGTTTTGTCTGGCTTGGAGAACTTTCAAAGGTCAACATTTAAAAGTTTCAGTGTCTTTTCAATCTGAATCAGTTATATTTCACTTTTTGTTACACCATAAATAGTCATATCATGAAGGTTCCTTCTACTTACAATGAGTTGATTCTTGTCTATGGAATCTTCTTAACATGATCAACAAGAATAAAAACAAAGATAAACAAAAAACATCATTCAAAAGCCTCAGATTCCCTACAAAAACCTGGGTTTCTATTATGAGGTATTTATGTTTTTTGTTTGTGTGTTTTTAGGTTCACAGTTTCAACTTCCTTGACATTGTGTTCGAGATGGTGTTTTTCAGAGAGCTTGAGGGGACTCATGTGCGGCTGGTCCCTGTAAGTCATGTGTGATCTTATTGTGTTTTACCAACATATTTACTCATCAATTCAGCCTGCTAACTCAACTGTTTGTCCTCTCTGCTGTAGCGGGAGCAAGGTGGGTTCCTGGATCTTCTGGGGGCAGTGATCCAGGCCTTCCTGCCCTCTGAGGTTTGGCCACCCCAGGCTGCCAGGTGCTGGGAGCTGCTTCGGGTAAGTAGCTTCTTCACTAACCGTCTCCTCAAAATGTATTTTTCTGTAGCCTGTTTAATGGAATGTATTTTATTTATTTCCATGTTATTATCACAGGCTGACGTTGTGACCTTCCTTGTGGAGATCCTCTCCCTGGACCTGAGGGTCTACCAACATCCCCAGGACCTCGCAGAGTTGGTCTTCAGCTCCCTGGAGCAGCATGTGGAGCAGCTGCTGAGCAGGATGCCTGCTCCATAGTATCCTTTTTAGTGATTGGTTTCAAAGGCTTACTCTGTCGTTAATGGATTCTAGAGTGTTTTTATAAAGAGGTACCAGAAGTAAAAATCCCGTTTAAAAGCAAACTTACATTAATAGTGGAGAGCTGGGTTACTAAGTCTTAATGCTTCTGCATTTAAGGCCAAATGCCTTTTATTGTGCATGCTTAGGGAACTTTGCATCCAAATTGGTATTTTTTTTAAAGCACCAGAAATACTGACATTATATGGAAGTTTGGTGGTAGTGTCAACAGGGACTACTCATGAACTTGAGCAATGAGGCGACATTGTTGCTGTGCACAGAGTTAAGCTAAAAATGTTTATGAACACGACAGCACTTTACCTTTTCTTTGTCTAATATAATGTAATGCCAAAAACATTCTTTCTTATAAACTGTGTACACCAACAGTGTTGTCGGTGCTGAAATTTATATGTTGGAATCCTGAAAATACTACAACTTAAGTGTCGTACTATGTCAGACCTTCTTGTTTTAAGTTATTTGCATGCATCTTGCCAAGTGCCCTGAGCGTGTCGTTGAAAGGCATTCGGCTGTGAATGTGAAAGTTGTTCAATTTTAAATATCCAGCTATCAATAAAAGTTTTACTAGCGATCTGGGCGATGTAGCCTTCACTTTAGAATAATTTGAACCATAAAAGGTACCGTATGTAATACAGTATAAACTTTAGTATATTAATTTTAATAGTTTCTGAATGGGACATATTCTCCTGGCAAATACACTGTAGTAGTTAGCTGTTCTCCAATTTCTTAAAACATGTCTAAACAGGTGAAACAAAAGATGCTTTAAGAAGATTGTTTGCAAAAAATATAGAAATGTTTTAAACTAACTTTCAAGCAGTATAACTTGAAAACAGTGCCATAGGAAATTTAACATGAAACATGAGTAAATTGCTTTTAGTCATTTTCTTAAATAACACAAAATCTATGTACATTATTTTAAATTAAAAAAACCTTCAAGTACAACACGTGTCTTTAGCACAAACAAAGAAAGTAAAAAAAAAAGGGTTAAATTAGCAATAGTTAGAAATTGTTTTAATGCCCACTGCAAGCAGCTGGGCCAAAATGGATGCCTTTTTGAAAAAGCTGCCCAGACAGCGTTTAAACTTCTTGGGCTTCAAAACTTCTTCAACAGCTCCTAAGCTGGCATGTGGTGCTGACTATGGGGCCTTTCCAGTAGGGCTGGACCACTGCTTTGGTCTTGATGTATGAACCGTGGATGGACAAGGGAGGCCATATCCAGCAGAATCAGAGTAGTTTTTATCAGAGAATCAGAATCAGAGAATTTATTTAAATACGGGAGGATGGTTCTCTGCATATCATTGGTCAGTTTCATATAATTCTTAGCTGGAGAAAGAACTGGGTTGTTCAGAAGATGGAGCACAGGTGTTAGGTAGCACATTCGGACATACTCTTGCCCAAAGAGTGCATCAGTTAAAGGAATACACCACCCCTAGGTGAAATTTGGTCTATCCCCGCAGTCCCTAGATTTGGATAAGCGAGCAAAAGCGTTTTCCAACAAACCCAGCCATTGTCCGAATCTGGCAGTGCTGAGCTTAGCTTAGCATAGTTGCTGTAATCTAGTGTTGCCAACTAGCAAATTGTGGCAAAAGTAAATCAATTTACTCAGAAGTCTTTTGTAATTACTTCTTGTGACCTGAATGTATCTAAATGTATCTAAATATTGCTTGGTCAATTTCTCTGTGTTGATTTGAATTGTCATTTCTACTCCATCTGAATGCACAGGTCATGAAAAGTAATTGCAAAAAAAATTGAATGCTAAGCTAAGCTGAGGTCAGTGCTGCCAGATTCGGACAAAGGCTGGATCTGCTAGAAAACGCTTCTGCTTACTTATCCAACTCTAGGAACTGCAAGGATAGACATTTCACCTCGGGGTGGCGTATTCCTTTAATTTCATTAGGTGAATGTAAGTCTTGTTAACTGGCTTTAACATATTATAGTCCTGCCATGTAGGTGGAAGGTGCCTGTTTTTTCATGTACTTTCAGGACCTGTGGTGTGGCCTTCCCTTGTTTTGTCACCAATGTCCAATCATTTGTTGTCGTGACCCCCATCTTTTTGGCGTGTCTGTAATGAGGCAGGTAGTTTGGCCAGGGCGTTGGGCAAAGCTTTCTTCCTGTTATAAGTATAAGAAAGGACTATTTTCTTTCACACGTGAGTTGCATCGGTTATGGATATTTGCGACTCTTCATCCAATCCGCATGGCTCACACAGTTCCTTTAGCAGTGCCTGGGCAATTAATTCACCTGTAGGGTCGTCAAGGAAATAATTGTTTGAAGGCATTTGTTGCACAACTTCCACTCGTCATTGTTGAAGTGCATTATGAGGCCGGTGTAGTAGTTTTCCATGGTGCAACTTGAACACAAGTCCATAGCATAATGCTGGATACCACAGAATTTTTTTCCTCTTACTTGATAACCTGCCATGCAATTTTGGCATTTCACTAAAGTACTTGTGGTGGCTACATATCCCGAATTATGGGTTGAGTGTTTTAATCATGTCTTTAATTCTGCTTCTTTCCACTGTCTGGAAAGGCATCATGTCCTTGCCAAAGAATACAGTTATAGAATTTGCGATCGTGATCCACCACTGACTCTTTCTGTCAGCGCCTTTACAAAATTCTTGGGAGCTTGCTGATGTGCAAATGCAACTTTTTTCTCCCCACTCATGTTCAGACACTGACTTGCCGTTTAAGGAGAACAATATTACCATAAAGCTGCAGACGCCTGTCTCTTTTAATAGCCTGTGCCAGCAACACATTTGAGCAATAAAGGTCCGTCTCCAAAAAAAAGGCCTGGTTTGACTTTGTCTTTTTGAATTTAGCTCATTATTAGCCATGCTTTCATTAGGGGGAGTTCTGACGGTAATTTAGGGAGGGATAAGATTACAGGGAAAGTGGTGTCTCCATTTTAAAAACAGAATGTTCGTTGGACTGTAAACAGAGGATCAGTGAACATGAATGATTGCAGGCTTGCATCTGTGTTGATTTGTGGAGTAAACTGGATGAATCCTAAAAGTTTGTGGTTAGTGTTCCTATTTATTGTAAGCTTCCAGCAGTATTAGCCCGTTTATGTCTAATTTGTTTCATAGGATTAGATGCTGTGAGTGACGTTAGGACAGCAGGATAAGTATGCTAAAGTTAACCAAATAAACATGCTTTAATAAGTTAATTTATTGTCTGAGGAAATAGTTGTGCCCAATTATAGCAAGTAGTTAAATGCTATATTATGAAAACATCCAAAACAAGCTCTCCTACAATTCCAAATTTGAAGGACTACATTTTCTTCGAACAGGCAAATGAGAATAGATCATAGGACGGGTATTAGCCTGCTAGCATGCTAAATTAGTTTGCTAATTTGAAGATAACATGGGTCCTTCTTCAGACTAAGCTTGGAATTTAGAGAAAACTTGCATGGGCAACTGTATTTGTAATGAACGTTGGCTGTTGTAAGAAATTCATTTTCTGATTAGAAAATAATATTGTTACATAGACTATGCAGCTGTTGCTTTTGGCAGAACAAAAAGTGTCAGAAAAGGGCACTGTGGAGCTTCAAAGTTTGCGGTTAGGAGAGTGTTTTTTGTAATCGCTAATGACATGCGACTCAAGTGCTCCCCACGTTGACCCTTGGGCAATATCTGCTGTTCTTGTCGCCAATGTTATATTTGCAATGATGCATCAAATCCATATGGGAGGTAACGCTAACTCAATGTAAGCTTTACTTGAACACACTTGGGCATGGTCTATATGTGTGTGCACAAGGAAGTTTTTTATAAAAAAAAAAAAAAAAAAACGACTGTCTCCTGTAGACGTCTGTCCCAAATAAGCACAGGGTCTGCTAGGTCATTTGGGAAAATAAAAAATATATATTTGTAGCCTTACGGTATATTCAATGATGTGTAGTTAGGTAAAAGAACAGATCACTTGTGTTACCTCTCTTAGCAATAACCATTTCCCAACATTTTTTGCAGATGTTTTCCTTCAATCTATCCGACCACTTAAATCCAAGCCATGCCTATTTTATGGCAGAGATAGTGCTGTGGGTGGGCCTCAGACCCACCTAATTTCAAGAGGCGCAGACCCTGTGTTTATTTGGGACAGGCTTCTATAGGAGACAGGTGTATATTTTGTATACAAAATTTAGTTCACAACAACCTTGTGCACACACATTTATATCATGACCAATGAATGTTCCAGTACTTTGATTGTGTCTTCCAAAGACAAGTGAAGCTTATATCGAGTTAACGTTACTTCCCGTATGAATTTAATGCATCATTGCAAACATCACAGGCATCAAGGATAGCAGATGTTGCCCGAGGGTAAACGTTTGCTTGGAGCACTTGAGTCGGATGTCAAACTCTCCTTACTGCACACTTTGAAGCTCCACAGTGCCCTTTTGTGACACTTTCTGTCATAGTCTATGTGACAATATTTTTTTCTAAACAGACAAAATGAATTTCTCACAACAGACAACGATCATTAGCCTACAAATACAGTTGGCCATGCAAGTATGTTTTCTCAAAATGTAGAGATTAGTCTGAAGAGAGACTTCTGTTATCTTCAAATAAGCTTCTGGTCTATTCTGATGTGCCTAAAAACGTAGTCTTTCAAACTCGGAATTGTAGGAGAGCTTGTTTTGGACGTTTCCATGATAAAGCATTTAACTGCTTACTATATGGCGCACAAACTATTTCCTCAAACAATGAATTAACTTTATAAGGCATGTTTATTCAGCTAACTTTTTCATACTAATCCTGCTGTCCTAACATCACTCACAACATCCAATCTCATGAAACAAATTAGACATAAACAGGCTAATACTACTGGAAACTTACAACAAATACACTAACCACAAACTTTTAGCATTCCTCCGGTTTAGTGCACAAATCAACACAGATACAAGCCTGCAATCAGTCGTTTACTGCTCATCGTCTGTTTATGTGGAGTCCGACGAACATTCTGTTTTGAAGTGGAGACACTCCCTGTAATCTTCCCCCTCCCTGAATTACCATCTGAACTCCCTCTAAAGAAAGCATGGCTAGTAATGAGCTAAATTCAACGACAAGGACAAAATCAGACTCTGTCTTTATAGGAGACCGGCCTTTATTGCTCAAATGTGTTGCTGGCACGGGCTATTAAAAGAGACGGGTGTCTATTCGGTTATTATTTGCACTTTATGGTAATCCAGTATTACAACTGTTAATACAACCTGAGTTAAAAAAAGACCTGGTTGAGCTGTGAGCTTCTCAGTAAATTAGTGGCTTCCTCTACCCTATGTGTGTTGACTCTTATTGCATCGTCACCTGCATGTTATCCCAAAGAAATAGATAAGTAAATTTGCCCACAAGTAAGAGTAGCTTGTCAAATAGCACATTATTAGTAGTCTGGTAAACCAGCCCCTCGTAATTCACCTCTTTTTGTACAGAGGGGCTAGTGCTGGTATTATTGCCAGCGCCAGTTGTAGCACAGATTCCATACTAGCCAATCAGTGGACAGAGGGAGTTCATGAGCAATGACATTGTTGTATGCGCTACATTTCACTTGTAGTCTGTCTGTGAATGTAGCTCGGCAATGGCAGTGGAGAACAATGTAAGCAAGACCAGTCTGTTTTGGTGACGCTTTGGAATATTGAAGAATTAAAATCAGAGCAAGAAGAATGTTTGAGGTGTTCATTTGTGGAAGAGACGTGGCCCTACTCCCCACGGGGTTGGGAAAAATTTTAATCTTCCAGCTTGCTCCGTTAATGGTTAGTGTATTAGTTTCCAGACTAACAACTAATGTCACGATTAGACGTTAACGATTGGGGTAAAGGCAGATCGAATTGTTTTAAATTTCAGCAGACCACACCTCCCGGAAGAAAAAAGTTTCTCAATACAGCACTGCCACTCTGTGCAAAACGAAGTGAAGTACGAGGCGCTGGTTTACCAGGCTACATTATTAGTGGCTAGCAGCGATTTTATGCTGTCTATTTCCAAGAAAACAAAGCAGCTTATTACATTTTAGTATTTAAATGAATATGACATAAACACACAGGTGCAAAAGCAGGTGGAAACTTGCAGCAATATAAAGGCAAGTAGGCTAACAGATTGTGTCTCATGGTTCTAGTAATAACGGCTATTGCAGGTTTAAAGGTAACCTGATGATGCAATAAACGACCACAATAGGCTGTTATAAATAGCCTGGCTAACATGACTTATCAATGCTCTGCGAACATTGGTCTGGCCAAGCTGTGTTGTAAACCCATTTCCCAGAGGGCGGGCTTAACCCACGTGTGTGAAATGCCTGTGTTTGCTACTGGACGAAGCTTCGACCAATCACACCCCTCTGTCCTCTGACATATTTGCAGCGACAGAAACTGCTTGATACAAACGGATACAAACAACAAGAATCGACTTGGCAACCAGTGGGGCTAACTGATAAATTAAACTTTTACCGAAGCCAGTTGGTAGCATTGCAAAAACGTCCTTTCCTGTAAGGAATGCTTCAAGGGCTGACCTTTGCTCTATTTTCAGAGCGAACTTCTCTTTGAATTCTTCCAAAACAGCAGCTACAGCTGTATTGAAATCTTGCCGTTGCTCCACGTTTGCCATGTTGACAGTGACTGAGGTAGATTTCCGGTCGCTAAAATACCGCGTCATTGCCTTTTTGAAATGCTAGATTTTCATTGGTCCCAGTTTCTCTGTTAATGTAGAAACGGTGTAGAATGGGAGCTTGGCCAGACTGACTTGCAAGTATAATTCAAATGCAGCGGCACAGGAAGTATGGGCGTGCCCAGGCTAGTTATAAACCCAATTAGGTAACACTTTATTTGAAGGGGTGTTCACAAGACTTGACATGACATTGTCATAACTGTAACCCTAAAAACTTGGTTACCAGTGCGAAAACACTCCAGTTCTGACCGAGGCGAGGAAAGACACGGGTTACAGGTTCCTTATTCAACTCGTTTTATTGATCACCGACCAACACAACTTCTCTTTAGAACCGATTCACTCCCTGAGGTAAACAAAATCTGCCGGTTCCGGCCAGTCCACCATTCTAGAACTCTCCCCCTGGGAAACAGTTCCCAGGGGAACGAGATTACCACCAATCACGAACATCACAAATTAACATACCAAATGCTCTCTTTAGAAAAACAAAACACAAATATATATTGGACTCTGAAAGAAATAAATAACAGAAAAAGTACACAAATAATAATACAACACAATCACATAGAATTATATGGTTACATAACTATGACATCACATTTGTCATGACCATTAATGAATGTCAATGACGGCTGTCATTAATTGTCATGCGGTACACTGTGTCACTTTTTACTGTCAACTTGACATTGTTTGCGGTGTCTTTGTTATGACAACTTGACATTTACCAAGATGACATAGGCTGTCCATGTCTTTGTCATGACAACTTAACCAAAACGGCGTAGTCAGTAAATATCTTTGTCATGACAACTTGACATTAACCAACACCACATAGCTAGAAAGTGTCTTTGTCATGACAACCTGACATTAACCAGCATGACCTGCAGGTGACTTTCATTTTAGCCATGCACTAGCCCAGGCTTGGACCTGTGAGCACCTGGGATTGGGGTGGAGACATGCTACCCAGTGAGCTAAAAACCAGGGTGCTCTCCTTGGGCCCTGAGGAGGGCTTATTAACGTAGCCTACTTATCACACAGCTACCAGCTAGCTATCGTTACCCGAGACAACTTTCCTGTCACTTTCAGCCATTTCATTCCGTGACAGGACCAACAGTTGAAACTTGTTTTATTTCTTGGTTTTGTATGATTTTTCATGGTCATGTCACTGTCTTTACACCGTCATGAATGTGACTTTGCCTGTCATTACACCATCATGAATGTGTCATAAACATTTTCTTTGAGCTCAAGTAAAGTGGTAAACTTTGGACTACTCATTAATATGTCATTAGGTGTTACTACACCATAAGATCCTTTACTAACACTAACATGAATGTAGTCTCACCTGGTATGACGTTGACTTTTACAATTTGGACAATTAATATGTCATTACATGTTACACTGGCAGATCCTTTTAAGCACATTAACAACACACAAGTCAAGTGGGAGTAGTTTTATCACCTATTGTCCTTTATTACAATATTACATACTATAACAAAAAAGTCATTTTTTCAGCCATGTCCTTAGTTATAGGCTTTGTACAGTTGTCTGCAAATTGGAAGATGGTCTCATTTTCTTCATACCAGGAGAGGAGATCCTTGAAGGTATCTGGAAAAGTTATTGCCAGTTCAGCGATTACAGGTGTTCTGGCAATTGTGTTGCGGTCAACGTGGATCTTTGAGAACGGCTTTTTCATTGACCCATAGTTGTTCTTTAGGGCAGTTTTGTAGCGGTGGATGACTCCCTCTATGGTGGTCACTTAAAAATAATACACACATAATACAGCACATAAATACCTTTGTCAGCATCTACTGTTCATTTGCCCCTTTACATGTAGTACTGAAAACCCCTATAATTTAAAGAAATAAACCTTCTTTTTAGATTAGCTTATATATATATCTTTCTTTTAGTCAGCATCAGCGTGGGTCATGTTTGTTTTAAACAGTGGCTGGCATGAGTCGATTTATCAACGTTCATGCAGTATCCATGTTAAGTCATGACGGTATACTCGTATTAACTTGCAGTCCCAATTTCTAAAATCATCACTGCTAGCGTTAACTGCTGTTGCTTTGCTACCATTACTACTACCAGGAATGTTAGTGTTAATGAGACGAATAACCTTACCATTCCCTTTACATCATGATGGAGAAAGCGACATACGGAAAAAATATCATAGGCTACATACCCAATTTCTCGGTAAAATGTTCGGATTTGCTTTTCTTCGGTTGAACAGGAATTTCTTCCACCGCGTTTGTTCCCCCTCATTTGTTTCTTCCACAGTCTGCACCGAACTCTCCCCTTCCCCTTCCGTCTTCATCCCCAGTTTTCTGCGTGTTTCCATCTGGTCAACGTTGTGCATAGAAAAGAAAACACATGTATTGCCAACTTAAATGTTATCAGCAAAGTCACAACTCCACATAGTTTCGGCTAACCTACTACTTACAAAAGTAATGTTGCCTTGATTTAAACTGGAGATAACTAGTTTATAACGTAAGGGCAAAGTAATTAGCTGAAAGTTAGCTTAGAGTTAGCTAAAGATAGCTAAGTTTACTTAATTGCTGGATTTTACTTAGAAGGACAATCGTGTACCTTTTTGACACGAACATTGAAATTCTAGGGAAAGACAAAAGTCTTTTTGTAATAGTATGTAATATTGTAATAAAGGACAATAGGTGATAAAACAACTAGGCCTAAATGTACTCCCACTTGACTTGTTAATGTGCTTAAAAGGATCTGCCAGTGTAACATGTAATGACATATTAATTGTCCAAATTGTAAAAGTCAACGTCATACCAGGTGAGACTACATTCATGTTAGTGTTGGTAAAGGATCTTATGGTGTAGTAACACTTAATGACATATTAATGAGTAGTCCAAAGTGTACCACTTTACTTGAGCTCAAAGAAAATGTTAATGACCCATAATGATGTTGTGACAGGCAAAGTCACATTCATGATGGTTTAATGACATTGGTGTGAAGTAAGGCAGTAACACATTCATGTTGGTGTTAGGTATTCTTGTAGCGACACTTAATGACATATTAATGAAGAGTCCAAAGTGTACCACTTTACTTGAGCTCAAAGAAAATGTTTATGACCCATTCATAATGATGTCATGACAGGCAAAGTCACATTCATGATGGTTTAATGACAGGCAATGACATTCATGGTGTGAAGAAGGGCAGTAACACATTCATGTTGGTGTTAGCAAAGGATCTTATGGTGTAGTAACTCTTAATGACATATTAATGAGAGGTCCAAAGTGTACCACTTTACTTGAGCTCAAAGAAAATGTTTATGACACATTCATGATAGTGTAATGACAGGCAAGTCACGTTCATGACGGTGTAAAGATAACATGACCATGAAAAATCATGTTGATACAAAACCATGAAATAAAACACGTTTCAACTGTTGGTCCTGCCACGGAATTAAATGGCTGAAAGTGACAGGTAGTTGTCTCGGGTAACGATAGCTAGCTGGTAGCTGTGTGATAAGTAGGCTACGTTAATAAGCCCTCCTCAGGGCCCAAGGAGAGCACCCTGGTTTTTAGCTCACTGGGTAGCATGTCTCCACCCCAATCCCAGGTGCTCACAGGTTCAAGCCTGGGCTAGTGCATGGCTGAAATGAAAGTCACCTGCAGGTCATGCTGGTTAATATCAGGTTGTCATGACAAAGACACTTTCTAGCTATGTGGTGTTGGTTAATGTCAAGTTGTCATGACAAAGATATTTACTGACTACGCAGTTTTGGTTAATGTCAAGTTGTCATGACAAAGACATGGACAGCCTATGTCATCTTGGTAAATGTCAAGTTGTCATAACAAAGACACCGCAAACAATGTCAAGTTGACAGTAAAAAGTGACACAGTGTACCGCATTATAATTAATGACAGCCGTCATTGACATTCATTAATGGTCATGACAAGTGTCATGTCATAGTTATGACACGGTCATGTCAGTCTTATGAACACCCCTTCAAATAAAGGAATACTGGTGGCTAAATTTATGTTGCATATCGTTTATACTGCCCACCCCTAATTTGTCTCATACCCTTCTACAAAAACACCCTAGAATGCATTTACGCTGGAGTTAACATTTCAATTTGGAGTAACCATTTCAACTTTTGGTTTTACAGTAGAAATAATAAGTATTCATCGTGTCAAAAATTCTATTCTATTTGTACTATTAAAAAAACGGTACAAAGTACCAAACACATATTGCTGAGGTGCTAGCTGCTGGCGTACAACTTAAAGAAAAAAAAACACACACACACACACACACAGAAATCATCATTCAAAACAGTTCCATTTTATTCTCAGTCATAATGATGTTTTGTCTTTAGATCTAGTCCAGGGATGACCACAGACTTTGTTTTATACTCCTCACCAATTAGTGCCCATCTGATACTTCTAAGCAAATAGCTCCCTGTTTACACCCAGCACTTTTTACACACATATTTCCAAACCTCTGACCCCTGCAGTAAGCACCATTGGCACCATTTTCTGCATGCAAAGGGAGAATTACTTCACCATTAATCAGACACTCACATGAGCTCCTTGCAAAATGTATATTCACTCAGAAGGAGACTTGTAGCTGAAGTCAATGACCACTGAGAAACAGCTTAACAAAGACTTTGAGGTAGTAAATATCGTTACAGTTTTCCAGACACCATTTGGATAACCCACTGACAGATAATAACCCCAGTGGTGCTTTCTAAAAGAGTCAAATGCTTTTAATATGGCTAGTATAAATAGTTGGATTATTAATGGTAATAAATAATTATTTTTTGTTTGTTTGATTTTGAGGTAATACCAATGCCTGATCAAAATTGACTGAAAAAAATCTTCACACATTCAATATGTATTCAGCCTGCTGTGTTGGTCAGTAAATGAGGTGGATTTTTTAAAAGAATATTGTTACACAGTGGCATATCCTATTTGTTTCTCTCTTTCTCTGTCTTTCTATGTGTCTGTCTCTTACTGCAGGTGGTGCTTGTTATCCCCTGGTTGGTGCCATCCAGTAGGACCAGAGGACCAAAAGTCAGAACATGGCTGCCTACTTTGTAAATGACAAGCATTAGGGAGGGGACACAAGACATTGGAGCCAGGAATACAATATGCAATGTCAACTCCATAGACTCCAAAGTTTCTTTGCATCAGTCTAATCTTCTGGAGATCCTACACTATTTGGTCTGCATCTCTGACATCAACAACCTGACTAACACCGATCCCGCCATCTCTGAACGTTCTCTCCTCCACCTAGACTGCTACCATTGCTCAATCTTAAGGTGCCATGAGCATCTCCACCCCCACCCTGGTCAACAGCTACAAATAACTCTTCTCCTGCCTTAACACCAGTGCACTCCTAAAGACCAAACCTGTCTCCTTCGTGTGCTCTGCCTCTTTGTACACTGATCAACTCTGAAGACCCAAAGCCAAAAACTCAATAAGAAAACTCTGCATTAAACCTGTCCACCTGGATGCTTATGAACTCCATCTACAACACTACAAACCAGCTCTCAACACTATCCACTCCTACTACTCTGGTATCCAGTCTGGCTCCAACAACCCAAAGGTTTTTTTACCCTTGACAAGCTCCTCAAACCCAGAGAAACCATTGCCAACTCCTTCACCATCTCTTTTCCTTAAGTCTTTAAAAACAAAATCACCAACATCCAAAATTAACTTCTCTCCTGCCCCTTCTTCACCGCCACCCTACATCTCAATTCTTCCCTCCTCAACCTCCAGTTCTCCCCCTCTCCTTGTTCTCCAGCATCATGGAAGCAGACCTATCCTCCATCATCGGCACCATGAAATCTTTATCCTGCCCCTTGGACCCTGTCCCTACATATCTTGTCAGGGCCTGCCTCACTCTCCTCACTTATGAACATTATTAGCTGTCCATTGGATCTATCCACACTCCTCCTAAGATTGCTGCCGTCTCACCATTTTTGGGGCTGGATTCACAAATAATGTCTTGAAATAAAACCAAAGTTTTGATTATTTAGATAAAATTAGTTAGAAGTTCACAAGAATCTTCTTAAGTGATTTTTCCTTATGAGTGTCATTTCCTCTGTTTTCCTTGCTTAAAAACTTTCCAATAGAACATTTTAACTGACTCATGCCACTTCAGGACTTTCTCTTATGTCATAGGCGCCACCAACAACAAGCGATCCAAAAACATTTCCAAGCAAGTGATGGAAGTGCTGCTAGAGTAGGTTCCAAAGAGAAAATGAATGATGGGAAAGTTTGATAATAATGCATATTGATCTACTGGGCCAAAAGTAGGCTTTCACGTAGTAGGTATGCAGTGTGCATTGTTAAAAACACAAACAAAACCAAAACATGGCATAAATAGTGAAACAACTGTCAAGCTCCAAAGTCTCCAAAGTCTTCGCTCAAGCTGTTGTAGACAAAACTCATCTCAACGCTAATAACCCTTAGAACCTTGGCATTCTGGTTTCCTTTCTAAACACAGTACTGAAACAGCCTGTCTAAAGATCACCAGAGATATTCTCATTGTGGCTGACTCAGGTCTCCTAACTATCCTTGTCCTTTTTGACCTTGGCACGGCCTTTGAGACCATCAACCACTCTGACCTCACTCAGACCTACATTGGGATATGTGAAATAGCCCTTACCTGGTTCACCTACTATTTCTCTAACAGATGACACATCTACAGTAACAATTGCAAATCTTTCGCCTCTGTCACACATGGTGTTCTCCAAGACTGCAGTACATCTGAAATCATCATCACCGGTCTAGAGTCCATCACACATCCCTTCCAGAACTTCCACAATGGCTCCCAAGTAATCTGCTTCAACCAATGACGTAACTTTGGAATCATCTTTGACCCTACCTTCTACTTCCTAACACGTCAGCCATGTCACCAAAACCTCTGTATCTGCAACATTGCATTAAATTATTGGTGGATTTTGAACTAAAATAAAGTTTTTATGTTGTATTTTAGCACAGTTGTATGCATGAGTAAATTAGAACTTAAACCATGGGTCCTATCTATATTAATATATTACTAATGACTAGTAATAATTACTGTCTAATCCTTATGTCATATGAATGTTTAATTATTATGCTGTTTAATTCTCGTAAATACAGTAAGTGTGATGTGGGGCTGTTGTGATAGTTAAGGGTGTCTGGGTTTCTATGAACTCCCAAGGATATGCTGCTGTCAGATCTCCTTGTTGGAGATGGATGTAGGGTGTCACCACCAAATAGGTAGAAATCCATTCTGATCACCCAAGTAGCTCAGGCTTTGTCATTAGATGTGATATGTGATGTAACAAGAACAAACATTCAGCAGTAATATATGTAACGCAACACGGAAAGCATTACAGTTTGTTACATTGTGTTTAGTCAAAAAATACACACTTAATACAAGCATGTAGCCAGATTTTCTTTATTTGGTTATTTGGAGACTCCCGGCATAATCAAAAACATTTTATAAAGACTAAAGAGCCAAAACTAAAAATGTGCATAAAATAAAGTCCTATCCCCAGTCTGAAACATACGAGCTAGTCTGTTCTATTTTAACTGATCATAAAAACTGTAGAGTCCTTCAGCTGCAAGGTTAAATATGATGAACAGAAAATATGCAGGCATTATTACAGACAAACTTTTTGTTGGTGTTGCTTCCGTAATAAACAATATTTTACACACTGTATGTGGTCACGTTGTACTTAAAGAGGGGAAATACTGGAATGCCAGCAGTACAGAGTGTAGTTCCTGGTTACATTATTCTGACTTTTGTAAATGCTGTTTACATAGAGGAGATGTACCTAACACTATAAAGAAATGTGAAGACTGGAATAGCATACTAGTTCTCATTTAACAAGCCTTTTGCAGGAAGGAAAATAAATCAAATGTTCATGATAAGTTGGCCTGTAGGTGGCGCATGCTCTCAGATATACTGTATGGGAAGCTTGAGATCCACCAGTCAGAGGTGCATGAGCCTTCAGTTGGCATATACAGACAGATAGAGCACAATACAGATGGAAAACACTAAAGTTCACAACTACAAGACACCATGCTTTCACCTACAGTGCTGTATTATATGTGGAGGTCTGCATGAGGAGTGTTTCCTACTTGCGTGTGTGTGTGTGTGTGTGTGTGAGAGAGAGAGAGAGTGATGCCATGCTGCAAAGAGTAGTGTTTTCCTTTTGTGTATTGCAATGGCATAGTCTATTTACAAATGATGGCTCAAACAATAGCATGTCATCAAACAATGACATGTGAATCCCATACAGTCTACTATAACCGTTCTCAAACATTCACTAATGTGTAACTTTGCATTTTAAAACCGAAATATGCCACACAAAAGAAAAAGTAAACCTTTCTACATGGTCAGTTAGGCCTACAGTATATTCCCCACAAGCCATAGTTTAAATCAGAAAGCAAGAATACTTACAACTGAGTAAATTGACAACATGACAAAGCAATTTAAAAATCTTGTTCAAACAGTGCTACAAGGACTACTCATGCATAGACATGTTCATTGATATACATATTTACTCATGTGACAAAAATTATTACGAGGAAGTTATGTGCTTTTGCTCACCATCCATACTGCAGTGCTGTTATAAGAAATGGTCACTTAGAGAAATGAACCAAAGTAAATGAGAAAACCTGCAATGGAAAAATCTATCACTTCACAAGTCAGTGTTTTCAGTTTTGACACATTGCCTCACTGCCATATTCTTCAGACTCCAAGTGCTGTACAATTCTGTGAGGATCTCAGTGACTGCTTTAGCTAAATGTCTACATTTATTTAAAATGTCTGAACAGCATTAACGCATGCCTGTATTCATTGTGATGTCTCGTTCATAATATAACATACAGAGTGGACTACTTTTGCACTTTACATTTTTTAAAAACATTGTGACAAAAACAAACAAAACATGACACAAATAGTGAAACAACTTCAACCCACCTATGGAAACTATGAGACCATTTTCATACAGGTCAGCCATAGGGTGTCACTAAAGTGACAAGTGAAATATTTTCTTATGACATGTTTTGGTCTGTCCTCAGCTTTTCTATTTTTTTACATGTCTTTAGTGTCTTTAGTCTTAAGTGTGTTATGTTGCTTTAGTGTATGGAAACACAAAATGGTGTGTGAAGTTACAACAACCCAAAGCACCCACCAGAGGTGTGTGGTGAGTAGTGTTCCACGGAAGCCATTTTATCTCATTCACCTTGCAATGCAGTTTTGTCCACTTCTCCCCACTTTTTTTTCATAGCACAACATAACATCATCTTCCACTACAGCTCTTAAACAGTGCTTAAATAAACCTTAAATAAATAAATATTTATTTAATTATTCATTAATTTATGTATGTATGTATGTATGTATTTATATATTTATTTATTGGTGAGGTTGCAGACTGCTATCATCTGAACACCACTCCCACATGTTTCCACATGGTGGCCCTAGGGAGCCAGGCCACCTCCAGAAGGTCATACTCAGTGACTGCATCACATGCTCAAGTGACGAGGTTACTTTATAGATATTTTGACCTTGTATTTTATTTACTCTGTAAAACTGTAGATCATGTCTCCTGTGGAAGCTAGTGAATAATATTGTTATTACCTCTAAAAGGTGGAGCTAGTATGGCCATTTTGGGCAACCATATCAACATGGCGCCACAACATGGCACATTTCTCTGGGCAGGACCACTTCTATAGATATGAAGGGCTCAAATAAGCATGTGAAAAACTATACATTTCATGAGTAATTATATGTTAATTGACAGATATTTATTTATTTATAATGATTTGCTAAGGAATATCCTGAACACCTTGCACTTTAGCTTTAAAATGATAACACCCGCATGTCTGCTTAAGGTAAAACATGTCCCTTTTGAGTCTAATCAAGCTGTACTTTTTTGGTAATCTTGTGGGAGGAGGGCACTAGTGCTCTCAGGACCAATCAAAAGAGAGTAGGCGAGCAGACCAATGACTAGGGGGTGAATAGAGATGTACAGTGTAAGAAAGGCTTGGATCATTAGCATGATACTGTTATCATGAAGCATGATATTGTTATCACAACAGTATACCCCTGTCCTATACATAACAGTACCTGTACTCTTATAGGTAACATTTTCTCAGTGGTTTGTATTGCAATGAAACATATTTTTGCAAAAGAGATTAAAGTCAGTCTTTCATTGAGTCACACAACTAATATCAGTATACAAGGAAGAAAGGCAAAACAATTCAGATATTTAAACATATTCTTGCTTTCAACTAATAATTTTACATCTAAGATTCAAGATTTAAAATGCGTTGTTGTCTATCACAAAAGAACATTGTATTAGGTTTGAGGCTGTGTGAAGAAATAAATAAATCGGTTTATTAGTCCATGTTTAAGATATGTATTGCAGTCGAAATGAAAGATCTCTTGTACATTTCCCTTCTCTCCAGAGGAACTCTGAAGCTGCCTGACGGGAGCAGTTGAAGGGAGTGGTGACTGGATATGAGTTAACCTAGGTATATAAATGCATAATTTTCAAACAATTATAAATAAATGCCCAGTTTAAAGTCAAGTATTAAGACACACTAACCCCAATACTCACTGGGAAGGCCCCAGACTTGGGAATGCACAGGCACTGGCAGTGTAAAAGGCACAGACACTGCATCAGTGTATAACCTCTTTATTACTATATTTTTATCCTTTTGAACTTTTAGATCTTGTGGCCAGTGAACTTTTGATCTAATCTTTTTTGGCTGTTTTTAATTCTTTCTGTTTTTTTTTGTTTGTTTGTTTGTTTTAAATAGCTTTGCAGTGTAATCTACATCGTATGCTCACGTTATAGATGTACTGTTGCATGAAACATAACTATTTCAGATGATGTATGTTTCATGGACTGAAAATATTAAGTTGATTCACTTTAATTCTAGATCATTCTCTCACTTTATGTGATGGCCACATTTTGCACCGCTATGCAATACATCTAGTTTACCATGTTACAGCTACATTTGAGAAAGGGTCATTTATATGTTTTGTTACAATTGTATAGAGCAAGTGTAGGTGTTTCATAAAGTTACTAAGAAATATTGTGTGCCTTGTATACCTCTTGTTTTGCTGATGACAATTACTGGTCATTTTGATATATTTTGCAGGAATTTGTGTCAAATAGGGACTCTAAAAATAAAAACAAAGTCAGAGGGGCAGTCCTTACGTTCTTTAGTATTAAAAATATCCAAGTAATATTTGTCTTGCTGTGCTTGTATGGGTATCTGTGCAGCCTCAATGTCATGAGTAGTCATACCTGGTTGAAACTGGATTGGGAGGATTGCTTGAGAATAAAAATATCATATTTACCTATGTTGCACATATAGGAAAGAATCC
>CM059286.1:4787695-4790195 GCA_030347295.1 Setipinna tenuifilis
CACACACACACACACACACACACATGTCTGCATTATCTGCTAGCCCTGATTCTGTTCTGCTTTTGTTCCACACAGCGTTAAGTAAAGCCAGATGTCTTTGTCTGGACTGCAGTACAGCCTTCTTCTCCCACTCTCTCTCTCTCTCTCTCTCTCTCTCTTTCTATTCTCTCTATTCTCTCTATCTCTATCCCTCTCTCCCCCCCCCCCTCTCCTCTCTCATGCAATCTCCTATTTATCTCTCTCTCCTCTGCTCTCGTGCAATCCTTCTCAGTCGTCTCTCTTTTTTCCCCCTCAGCCCACAACCTCTCTGTCTTCCCTCTCATGCAATCTCTCCTTCTCACTCTCCTTCTCTCTCTCTCTCCTTCTCTGTCTCTCTCTTACTCTCTCTCACTCACTCGTTCACTCACTCAGACACATGGTATTCCTCCACCCCCGCTGTGTGTGTGTGTGTGTGTGTGTGTGTGTGTATGCGTGTGTGTGTGTGCATGTGTGTGTGTGTATATGTGCGTGCGTGTGTTTGTGTGCGTGGTGTATCTGGACTGCTTGCTCTAAGCTCAATGAGAGGGAAAAGGTTGGACAGTATTACTCTGAGGGCCTCTCATTTTAAACGATTCCGCAGTCACACACACACACACACACACACACACACACACACACACACACACACACACACACACACACGCATGCACGCACACACACACAGATAAGGTGAACAATGTGTCTCACATACACACATACATACAGTGATATAGTTTTCTAAATCTGTCTGTTCGTGTGTTAGTGTGTGTGTGTGTTTGTGTGTGTTCGTGTGTGTAGGTGTATGTCTGTTTGTGTGTGTGTGTGTGTGTGTGTGTGTTAGTGTGTGTAGGTGTATGTCTGTTTGTGTGTGTGTGTGTGTAAGTAGGTGTGTGGGTGTTTGAGGGTGGGGGTTGGATTAGGAAATGTGTGTGTGTGTATAAATACATCCGTGTAATTTGTGCACGTCTTTCATGTGACGGTAGTGTGTGTGTGGTGTGATTGTGTGTGAGGAGGTGTTTTTGTCTGTGTATTGTTTGTGTGTTTCTATTTGTGTGTAAGCACTTTTTATTCCTTTTGTAACTGTTATCATGAATGTGTTTTTTCCTGTTGTGTGCATGTTTGTGTGTGTGTGTGTGTGTGTGTGTGTGTGTGTGTGTGTGTGTGTGCTTCTCTGGGCTCCATCTAAGGCTTCCTTTCTTTTGACACTTGACCTTTGGCAGATGGTTTGAAGCTCAGCCAAAAACGCAGTGTGATTTCACAGAGCAGGCAGATTTTCCTTTGTCAGTGTGTGTGTGTGTGTGTGTGTGGTTTTGTGTGTGTGTGTGGTTTTGTGTGTGTGCACATGCACGTGTGTGTGTGTATGTCTGTGTGTGTGTGTGTGTGTGTGTGTGTGTCTGTCTGTGTGTGTTTGAGGGCGAAAAATATCCATGTGTGACTGTGTGGTTGTGGTGTAGTGCACATCACTAGCTTAACTATCCGAAGAATATATGAGTTTGTGTGTCTATGTGTGTGTGTGTGTGTGTGTGTGTGTGTGTGTGTGTGTGTGTGTGTGTGTGTGTGGGCATGAGTATGCAAGTGGCAGGCTGGGCCGATTTGCGGCTTGAGTCTTAACATCATTTTAGAGGTGCTTTTTGTACACACATTGTCATAAATGTGTTATACATTTGCTATATGTAAAAATGTGGTATACATTTGCTGTGTGTGTGTGTGTGTGTGTGTGTGTGTGTGTGTGTGTGTGTATGTGTGTGTGTGTGTGTATATGTGTGTGTGTGTGTGACAGAAAGGTAAAGAGAGAGAGTGTGTGTTTTCACATGTTCAGAGGTGAATCACATCTTGTCTCCTGGGGCTTCATGTGTGTGTGTGTATGTTTGAAAGTGTCTGTGTGTGTGTGTGTGTGTGTATGTGTGTGTGTTTGCATGTGTATTTGTGCGTGTGTGTGTTTACTGTGTGTAAATGTGTGTGTGCTTGTGTGTGTGTGTGTGTGTGTGTGTTTACTGTGTGTGAATGTGCCTGTGTGCTGTAAACATGTTTATTCAAGCTGGGGATGAAAAGAGAAGAAATGAGATGCTGGGAGAATAGGGCTACGGACGCAGATGCTTTTGAACAGACAGACAGACACACACACACACACACACAAACACACACACACACACAAACACACACTTTCTTTTTCTCTCTCTCACTCTCTCACTCTCTCGCTCTCTTCCTTTCACATACATACACACATGCGTGCACACACACACACACCCGCACACACACACATACACACACACACACACACACACACACACACAAACACACACATACACACATACACACAGATCATAGTGGTCAAAACCTCAGCCAACTCTGATGTATTATTCATTTGAACTCTTCAGGAATGTTATTTTCTGTGCACACACAGGCAATGTTTGTTTCTCCCTCTCTCTCTCTCTCTCTCTTTCTCTCTCTCTCTCTCTCTCTCTTCTCTTTCTTTTTCTCT
>CM059286.1:4802695-4805195 GCA_030347295.1 Setipinna tenuifilis
CTCCGATTCCATTTCCCTGCAAACATGCTGGTGTTATCATTCCTGCGCCTGGTCTGGAATTCTAAAAGCACAGCCACCCTCGTCCCCACACACTCCTCAGAAAGAACAGGCCTTCTTCACCCAGATCTGCAGAGGGAAAGAGATAGAGGGAGAGAGGTGGCGATAAAGAGAGAGAGAGAGAGGGGGGGGGAGAGAAAGAAAGATAGAGGAAGAGAGAGAGGAAGAGAGATAGATAAAGGAGAGAGAGTCTATGTGTTGGTGGAACTGGTCTGTCGCCAGTTTTTGGGTGGCGGAAAAGATAAATTAGGTGTTGTGTGTAATGACAGAGAGAGAGAGAGAGAGAGAAAGAGAGAAAGAGAGAAAGGGAAAGAGAGAGAGTGGAGAGAAAACGAAAAAAATAGAGAGATGGAAACAGAAAGAGGGAGGGAGAGGGATAGATAGAGAAAGAAATAGAGAGCGAGAGAGAGAGAAAGAGAGAGAGAGACAAAGAGAGGTAGAGAAAAGATAAAGAAGGAGAAATGGAGAGAGAGAGAGAGAGACTGTGTGTTTAAATAAATATAGACAAATAGATTTGCATGTATAATACAAAATTATTTCTCATATAAACCTAATCATGCATTTAAATGGCACATTTATAGAACGTTGTATCATCAGTACTTACTTTAATATTATGTTTAATATTATTTTTAGAAGGTCGAATAAAAAAAATTATGATGTGCATTTATCATACCCGAAACCATTGCACTGTGGTATTATAATCAGCAGAAATATATAAGCAAACATTAACACCATGAATACCAAACCTAAGATAGATCAAATGTATTGACTGAGCAGTTTCTTGTTACACTAAGCATGTAAAGTCCAGTCATAGCAAATTTATATTCAGATTAATTTCAGCTATATATTTTTTTTAAATAAAACAAGAACAGAACACAGGCCAAAACAAAAGCGTGATGCAAATTGTGTTGCGGTGTGGAGGCATTTGTATTCCTGCGTGTGCAGTCACATGAGACGATATCAGCCTTCCCCATCATGCCATATCCTGTAGTGCAGGAGAGCCGTCACACAGCGAATCGCCACACAGGGATCGCCTGAGATGGATGCAACAGACAAAGGCTGGGAGTGCTGGTGGTGGTGGTAGTGGTGGTGGTGGTGGTGGGAGTAGTGGTGGTGGTGTTAGGGGCTGCTTTCCAGACACTAACACATCTCCAACACACGTGTGTGTGGGCTTGTGTGTGTGTGTGTGTGTGTGTGTGTGTGCGAACATATCCTTGTGTGTGTTTGTATGTGTATGTGTGTAGAGGTGTTTGTGTGTGTGCATGACTGTGTGTGTGTGTGTGTGTGTGCTTGTGTGTGTGTATATGTGGATGTGTGTGTGGGTGGATAGATGGGTGTGGAGAGGATATGGGCTAGCGGCAGCATTGGCTGTAGTGGTCCACTGTGGCCTGGCTGTGGTCTGGCTGCAGTCAGAGCCCTTCACTAATGATGGAACCTGCGTGTGTGTGTGTGTGTGTGTGTGTGTGTGTGTGTGTGTGTGTGTGTGTGTGTGTGTGTGTGTGTGTGTTTGGCCATACGAGCACTGAGGGCACCAGGCGGAAGGCACATCTCGGCTCGCCGATATACATTAGTACTCCAAATATGAACAATTTTTCCTTTTTCCGTTACATTCATAAGGCCATTTGATTGTATAATATTGTATTATATTTGTATGATTACACTTGATGACATTTAAGCATTACAAGTTGCACAAAATTTCGCTTTGGATAAATCCGTCTGCTAAGTGTAATGTGATGTTAAATATTTATTACCTAATACTATATTTGCTGCTGCTCTGATGCATTCATAACACGCAATTGTGTATATGTAGATGGAAGTGTTTCTTTCACAGTCAAGTTGCTCAAGCTGTGTTGAAATCCCTCCGCCTGTGTGTGTGTGTCTTTGTGTGTGACTGTGTCTGTGTGTGTATGTCTGTATGTGTGTGTGTGTGTGTGTGTGTGTTTGTGTGTGTGTATGTGGGTGGCTGGGTGGGTGTATGTATGTGTGTGTGTGTGCGCGTGTGTGTCTTAGTGTTTGTTTGTGCGAGCATGCCTGCATGCTCGGTGGAGTGTGTGTAATGAAGAGTAAGTGGTTATGACACCATAATGCAGGTAGAATGCACTGGGTCAGCCCAAGGCCTTCTATGGCATGTGCCTGTGTGTGTGTGTATGTGTGTGTATGTGTGAAAGAGAGAAAGAGAGAAAGAGAGAGAGAGAGAGAGAGAGAATGTGTGTGCGCACATGTGGTATGTGTGTGTGTGTGTGTGTGTGTGTGTGTGTGTGTGTGTGTATGTGTCGGGTATGTGTGTCAGACAGAGAGAGAGAGAGAGAGAGAAAATGTGTGTGTGTGTGCGTGTGTGTATGTGTGTGTGCCAGAGAGAGAGAGAGCGAGAATGTGCGTGTTTGTGTGTGCACACATGTGGTGTGTGTGTGTGTGTATGTGTGGTGTGTGTGTGTGTCAGACA
>CM059286.1:4850195-4862695 GCA_030347295.1 Setipinna tenuifilis
ACATACACAGTCCCACAAATACACACACAAATAGTGCCTCACACACACACACACACACACACACACACACACACACACACACACCCTACAAGGCAGAGCTGTAGTGCGCAGGGCAGGGGAGAACGGGACCTGAAAGGGAAGCTTATGTGTTATGATGGGCTTTATGGCCTGGACAGTTATACAAGGCTCTCCTGTAGCAGGCCACCCAGACACACACACACACACACACACACACACACACACGCTCAGCTCTGCAACGTCAGCTTCTAGCAGTAACCCCCCCCCCCCACACACAACATTGTCTTCATAAAGCCTCCTCCCAATATTTGAACTGCATCTTTAAATAAAACAAATTCTCAAAAGATGCGGGCCGTGAAAGTTGGTGTGTTCAGTCTGACTGTATTGGAATAGCTTGATTGGTATTTCAGAATGAGAATGAGATTTTATTCAAGTATACTGACATACACGAGGAGTACATGTTTGCAGTTGTTGACTCTCTATATACATTCAACATATACATATAGACATGTATTAATTAAATAAGCAAAAGTCATGTATAACACTTACTACACAACTGGCAATTTGCAAGTCACGTAATATACATATACATAACATACATATTTTTATATTTGAGGAGTCCATGGTAAACGGGCATGGTCACAAAATGCAGAAACTAAGAATCTGCAATTTATAGCTTCGAGTTTTGATTTGATTTTGTAAGTAAATTCTATTTTAATATGCTTTTAGAAATCTGGGGTTTGAAAAAGCTGGGGGTTCAGTGCAACTACACATAGGGAGAGTAACTTTTTTTCTGTGGATTTCTCGTGTGTATTTGTGTGTCGGGGTGTTATTTTGTTCTGTTGTGCTTCTGTCTTTGTTTCCCTGTTAGCCGTCTCCAGGAATAAAACATATAGACATATAGACATTCAACATGTAGACATTTAGTGATTCAACAGACAAAAGTGATGTATAGGACTTAAAAGGATACAAGGGTGGTTTATTGTCACATGCATAAACATACTGGGTAGAGTAAGACATGCAGTGAAATTGGTAAATGAGAACAGCAGGGACAAATTTGCAAGTCACATAATATACATATTTATATATTTGTAATTGTATATGCATTTGTGTGTGATGAGTGTTGGGCTGTAATGTTGTTCTGTTGTGCTTCCGTCCCTGTTTCCCCGTTAGACTTCTCCAAGAATAAGAGCAGGCTCGCCGTGAGCAAGAGACGGAAAGGTGTGAAGGATGAGGAAGAGGAGGACGGGGAGAGGAAGGAGGGGCCGAAGCGGCACCGGGGCCCGTGCGGCCCAGACCCGTACGAGGGCAGCGACGCGGACGGCTGCCAGCGCCTCCCCAACACCTCTCCCCCCTTCGACAAAACGCACAAGAGCCACTACGCATCAAAGCCATCGGCCAAACGGGAGAAATCCCAGAGTCCCGTGGGGCCCGAGGGGTGGGCGCAGAAGAAGCAGCACCCCTCCCACGAGGAGACCATGAGCCAATCGGCTAGCGGCAAAAGGCAGGAGGCGGAGAAGCCCCGCCCCATGCTAGGTCAGCCGGCCAATCCCAGCGCTCGCTGCAATGGCATCGCTGGGGAGCGCAGAGCCTCATTGGAGGAAGACAGGAGAGGGGAGGGCACAGACGGAGGAGCCGAGGAGGCAGGCGACGCCCGACACGACGGAACCTCCCACTCGGAAGACTCCGAGGCCGTGTCCGCACTGCTGGCCTATCAGGAGAGCGAGAGGATGGTCTCCATGGAGACGTCCGCCTGTGTCGTGATCAACGCGCTGCCTGGGGAGTGTGAGCTGCCCGAGAGCGAGCTTCCCCCCGACGCAGACCAGGCCAAGAACTCAGACTTCGCCGTCCCCTCCCGAGGGTGGGGCCGGAGCCCCCGGCAGCGAATCGGAGGCCGTCGCCGGACACAGGGAGGAGCCACCGGCCGCCAGGCACCCCTCCTCCCCCCCTGTGCAGGGCCGGGCACCCGAAGAGGCTGGGGGGGCGGCAGACAAGCCAAGTCCCCCCCCACTGACGCCAGACCAGGTCCTAAGGGCGACCAGGGACCCGACGGGGCCCCCAAGCCCAAGAAGGGCAGCCCCTGTCCCAGCCCGCCTGAGTCTAGGCAACACGTCAGCGCAGAGACAAACAGACCCAATCAGAGCACCTCCCCTCCTGAGCAGGGGCGGAACCGAGTCAAACGTACGGGCAGCCGCTCGCCGCAAGGGGCGGACCCCGAACTGATGCATTCTGGGTATAAAACACAGCCCATTCCGGGGCCGGTTCACCCAGTGCCGCTCCCCAACCAAACCCCGACCTCCTTCTCCAGCAAGAACCCCATGCCTGCGGCCATCCACACCACCAAAAGCCACATGACTGTACCCCTACACACCACAGTGGCCAACACCAAACTGCACCCCCAAATCCACACGGCCGTCACCCCAACGAAGGCAGCGACTGCAGTAAATAAAAACTCTGGTAACTACTCTGTCAGTCGCGGCCCGGTCAACACCACCCCCACCAAGCCCCACCAAGTCTCGCCCATCACCCCCACCAAAATCCACCCCAACCAGGGCCGCACTTCCGTGCTCAACCAGTCCCCCGCCAAGACCCCGGTGAAAGGGGCCTAACCACACCAACACTACCCCCACCAAGAACCCGCTGATCGTGGATCGCAACGAGCCCTTCACCGTGTACCGAGACCCGGCGTTGGTCGGGGACGACCCGGACGGGCCGCAGCCCCAGGGCAACGTGGCCTACATTCACCCCTCCCCCCACGCCGGCCACGGGAAGCACGCCTCTCTCCCGGCCCCGCGGCCCAGCCCGCACGCCGTCCAGCAGGCCACCCACGTCTCCGTGGCCGCCACCAACAACTCGCTTCCAGCGCCGAGGGCCACACACGCCTCCCAGCTCAGCGGGCACGCAGGGGCAGCAGCAGTAGCCGCAGCGGCCGCAGCAGCAGCAGCGCACCTCAGCCCCCCGCCCTCGCACACCCCGCACCTCCTCAAGACGCCCTCGCCCTCCAGCGCCCAGCAGAGCCTCTCCGCCCTGGGCAGCCACGTGATCTCGGCGGCGGGCCCCTCCCCCGCCGCACCCCTCGCTGCCCCACCCCCACCTGCTGCCCTCGCTGCTGCCCGCCCTGTCCCCCTCCGCGGCCCTGCTGGCCAGCCACGGGCCCCTGGGAGCCCTGGGCCTCAGCCCGCACCCGCTCTCCCTGTCCCACAGCCCCGCGCTGCTGGGCCAGACCCCCCTGGGCCTCTACCCCCTCCTGTGGCCCCACTACCCCAATGGCACGCACCCCTACACGGCCCTGGGCCTGTCCGCCACCAAGTGGACGCACCCCGATAGCGCGGGCATCGCTGAGGGCAGCCTGAAGAGGGTAAGGGGGTGGTAGAGGGGTGGGGTTGGGGGTGGAGGGTTAAGGGTCCTTGTGTCATTGTGTGAATTGTGTGTGTGTGTGTGTGTGTCTGTGGGTGTGGGTGTTGAGTGGGGATGGTTGGGGGTAGACTAAAGCGATTGGATTAGGATTAAGGGCAGGGGGGAGATTAGGTCATGGGTCGACATCTGAGGTCATCTGGCGTTGCGGTTGGGGTTAACATTATGTTTGGGATTAGGGGTGGGGGCGGAGTGGGAGGGGGTCACAAAGACAGCATCTGTGTCTGCGTCAGGGCTTTGTGTTTGTTTGTGTACAAGAGTGTTATGTTTGTGTGTGTGTGTGTGTGTGTGTGTGTGTGTGTGTGTGTGTGTACAATAGTGTGTATACAATAGGGTGTGTTTGTATGAGTACAATAGTGTCATGTTTTTTTTTTGTGTGTGTGTGCGCACCTGTGTTTGTATGTGTGTGTGTGTGTGTGTGTGTGTGTCTATATGTGTGTGTGTTTGTATGTGTGCCATGTACTGTATGTGTCTTGTGTATGTGTGCAGTTGTAGATGTGTGTATTTTTCTTGTGTTTTGTACGTCGTGACCGTGTGTGTGTGTGTGTGTGTGTTCATGTAATATGAACGTGCAATCACGTGTGCACATCTCGTGTTTGGGTTACAGAACACCCCCAGCCCGTGGCTCCCCCAGGCTGCTCTGGTGGAGGGCCAGGGCCTGAGGACCCCCGTGCCAGTGCGGCCGTCCAGCGCCGACCCCCACCACTCGGTCAAGACCAACCCCCACGCCAGCCCCTCCGTCTCCAAGACCACAGAGTGAGTCCAGCCGCAGCACAGCGTGAAAGAGCCCCAGCCAACAAAACCCACTTTTGTCCTCCGTTGCCAAGACTTTGGGGGGACGAGAGGTTTTACAAAACTGCATAATGAACAGGGCTTTCTTTTTGTGTGTGTGTGTGTGTGTGTGTGTGTGTGTGTGTGTGTGTGTTGGGGGAAACAAAGGCTGCATGCATCTACGGCCCATCATGAGCCATGATATCTCAGCTGAGGTGATTAGCAATGCAAAGTGGCTAGCTAGGTGTGCTTTGCATTTTAAGCATGGCCACCGTGTCACCTGCCATGCATTGTGGGTCACACACACACTAGCATTGTGTGTGTGTGTGTGTGTGTGTGTATGTGTGTGTGTGTGTGTGTCACTTCCTCATGTCATGCTGGCTCACAGATGCATACAAACACACATACACACACACACACACACACACACACATACACACACACACACTGGTACACCCTGTGCAGTCATGCGTAATGCAGGGTAGTAGATGATGATGATTCATAATTTCACGTCAGATCAGCGTTGAAGTGTTTTTTTGTCTTTCGTTTGTAAATGACTACAGGCACATTTTAGCAGAAGCGTGTCAGTTCTTCTTTGAAAGTGAAAGTATGTCGCCTCTCACACTCAAGGGCAGCGAGATGTAAGGCAGCATTCACTGATAACCCTGGCACTCTTGTGGCGATATGCAGAGTGTTTTGTCTGGCTGTTGATTTGTTGATTTGCTGGAATGACTGCCTGAGATCTCATCTGTGTGTGTGTGTGTGTGTTGTGTGTCTGTGTTTTTTGTTTTTGCTTTTCTCTACACAGAGAGGAGAGGAAGACGCTGACCGCTGACCCTTTGCGAAACGCCGTCGTGACGCAGATCAAGGCCGACCCGGACCGCGTTCGCGGGAACGCGCCGAACGGCAAGAGCGGCCAGACGCACGTGACACCCCAGCAGCACACACACGCCGCGCACACCCACGTGCATACCCACACGCACCGGCCGTTCCTGCCCGACTCGCTGCCCTGCCGGCCCAAACCCTCACGTCCGACCGCGGCCTTCGAGCCCACCGGTGAACGCTGCACCAGCCGCTACCAGGAGGAGAGCAGACGCATCCTGCAGGAGAGCATCGAGGTGGCCCCCTACACCGCCAAGCTCCAGCCCCCCCAGGAGAGGGAGAGGGAGAGGGAGAGGGAGAGGGAGAGGGAGAGAGAGAGAGAGAGGGAGAGGGAGGCGCAGTACTCCAGAGTGACTCCTGCCCAGGAGCGCGAGAGGGAGCGGGAAAGGGAGAGGGAGAGGGAAAGGGAGCGGGAGAGGGAGCGCGAACGACGAGAGAGGGAACGAGAGCGTGAGAGGGAGAGGGAAAGGGAAAGAGACAGGGAGCGAGAGAGAGACAGGGAGAGGGAGAGGGAGAGAGAGAGGGAACTCCACGCGCTGCGAGCCCCTCAGGCTCAGCCCTCGGCTCCCAGCAACTACTACTCGTCCCTGTGCAGCAGTGTGGCTAATGAGCCCCCCAGACGCCAGGTGCCGGCTGACCAGCTCTCCGCCCTCTACGACAGGCCAGGCAGCAGCAGCAGCAGCAGTGTTGGCGGTGGCAGCGGTGGTGTTGGTGGTGCAAGCATCAGTGTTAGCGGGGGTGCCACGTTTACAATCTCCAGCCACCACCACCACCACCACCAGTCGCCGCTCAAGGCCCCCCACGGCAAGCCCCCTCCCCTGGTGAAGCGCCACCCAGAGAAGGAGGAGGGCCTCCTGGGGAAGATCAGCGAGCGCCTGGTGCATCAGAGCTCCTCTCTGGAGCAGCACTCCCACAGGCTTTCGGAGCGAGGCGGCACCCTGTCTGTTGGCTCCTCGATCTCTTCTTCCTCCTCCTCCGCCTCCTCCATCGCCTCCTCGATCTCGTCCTCCTCGTTTTCGACGTCTTCATCGCTTCGTTCGATGCCGTCGCTCCACCGAGCGCCCATCTTCCACCCTCCGGCGCCTCCAGCGCCTGCGAGTAAGGAGGTGGGGCAGAACAGGCTGTCCCCTCCCACTCTCACGCCCGTGCAGCCCGTGTGCCTGCCGGGGGGGAAGCTTCCGGAACAGCAGCGCCCGCCCACCCTCCAGCCCGAACCCAAGCGGCAGGGGACGGCGGCGGGGGCAGCCACGGCCGGGAAGAGAGCCTCGGACATGGGAGCCAAGGCGGCCAACCAGACCTTCCACCATCACCATCACCACCACCACCATCACCACCAACACCAGCACCACCATCAGCACCACAACCCAGAGGTGTGGAGGAGCCCTCAGCCCCACCTGGACAAACCGGCCAACGGCCACGGAGTGGGCAAGCAGCCGTCCGCCACGGCTTCCGTCATCGTGCGCCCGACGTCCACGAAGGATACCGTGGTGAACGAGCGGCTGATGATGACCCAGAAGCAGGCGGAACGCGGAAGGGCCACCAATGAGCACAGAGATATCGGCCGGGTGGGTCAGACCAACACGCCGGCGAACAAGGACGGGTGTGTGCAGTACAAGAGAGGCATCCTGTGGACCCCTCTGGACAGTGTCCACTGCCCTCACACCACCCCGCCGAAAACAGAGCAAACCGGGCCTGCGGTTGCCATAGAAACTGGAAGCAAGGCTTACGTCATGTCCACTGCTGTTTCCATGGCGACCGGTCAGCCTCCGCGAGACCGCACACCTGTGCCGTGGAGACCGGGACTGGCGGCCGAGGAAGACGGCAGCCGCGGCGGGGCGGGCAGGAGCGCGCACGTCGACCTCACTTCCTATTCCGTCACCTCCGCTTCCTGCGTGGCGGCGGCCTTCCACGCCCCCGGGGACTTTGTGCACCTGAAGAAGCAGAGGGCCGCCCTGGCCGCCGCCCAGAACAAGAACACCATGTCTCACATGGCTCACCTGCCACACGGTGCCCTCGTGCACACAACCACCGCTGCTGCGGCCGCCGCTGCCGCAGCTGCTGCGCAAGCCACCAGCGCAGGGGGACGCGGCGCTGCATCCAGCACCCACCCTCCAGAGAGGGACCCGGCCCTGGGAGCCAGCCCGCCTAAGCGCCCCAGGCCAGCTGGTGCCATGCCAGAGGGGGCCTCCCAGAGATGCAACAGCAGCAGCAGCAGCAGCAGCAACAGCAGCAACAGCAGCCCTGGTGCCCTCAGCAATGGACAGACCCCCCCTCAGGCCACCAACAGCCAGGCGGGCAACCCTATGCAGAGCAACTACCACAAGCTGAAGAAGGCCTGGCTCACCCGTCACTCCGAAGAGGACAGCAAAGGCACCGGGGGCCCTGACGCAGCAGGGTGCTCTGACGTGGACACTATCGCTAGTCCCGCCTCCAACTCTGGCCAGCCAATCAGGATCCAAGAAGACAGGAAGTCCTCCGGCGAAGACAGGAAGTCGGGCCCAGACGAGAGGAAGCCTTTGCCAGATGAGCGCAAGCCCATCCAGGAGGACAGGAAGTCGCCTCTGGAAGACAGGAAGCCCAGCGCGGAGGACCAAAAGGCCACCAGTGCTGAGGAGCGCAAGACCGGAGCTGGCGAGAAGAGGGGGAGAGAAGCGCATGTTCGAGTCCAGCACGGAGAGCGACAGCGAGGTGGACTCAGGCAACGAGAGCGAGAGCAAAGGAGGAGAGTCAAAGAACAAGCGCCAGTCCAAACCCACCTTCAAAAAGAAGCAGAATGACCAGCAAAAGAAGAAAGGGGAGGGCGAAAAGGAGGAAGAGGAGGTCAAACCTAACGGAACCTTCCGGAGTGCCAAAGAGAAGACCAGACTTCGAATGTCCAGCAGCAGTGAGTTTTTTTCTTGCTTACTTAGCCTGTTATGAATGCCCTGTGATGTGTGTGAATGTGCAGCCGTGGACAGAGTAGCTGGCATATGAGATGTTTGTGATGGTATTTCAAGACGAGGCTGATAGACAATCCAGAGCTTTTTCTAACCTTAGATGGCCTCTGTAAAGAACAGGGTGTGTGTTTATGTTGTGGAACCGACAGAGAACTGGGTCATTCCCATGTGGACTCCAGCTGTTTGTGTGTGTGTGTGCCTCTCTCTCTCTCTGTCTTTCTCTCTATCTGTCTTTCTCTCTCTCTCTTTCTCTCTCATCCTCTCTGTATGGTTCTCATCCGCTCTCTCTCATCCTCTCTCATCGTCTCTCTCTTTCTGTCTCTTTCTCATCCTCTCTCTCTCTTTCACTCCCTCTCCCCCTTGTGTGTTTAGGCATGTGCGTGTGTGTGTGCTCATTCTGTGTGTGTATCTTATGTTATTTTTTTAAACGGCCTCATAAACAGGCTAGAGATAAAGTTTATGTGAAGTGACCCTTGACAGAACATGTTTAGTGGCTTCGTGCGGAGACGAACGCAGTTACGTTGTTCCCAGCAGAGTTCTGGCACTGTCTCGCGTCCAACTGCCAGTCGCCAAAGTGGCTGAAGAGTGAAATTGGATTTGTCACTGTAGCATTGACAGGTGCTGGGATGATCTTCAGAAATGATTGTGACATTCACAAGGCACTGACCACATTGTTTTTTTGCTCGTGTGTGTGTGTGTGTGTGTGTGTGTGTTTGTGTGTTTTTGTCGTTCGACAGACGGCATCCCTCGCTCGGTGCTGAAGGACTGGCGTAAGGTCCGCAAGCTGAAGCAGAGCGGCGAGGCCTTCCTGCAGGACGATGCGTGCGCCGAGATCGGCCCCAACGTCCAGAAGTGCCGTGAGTGCCGCGTGGACCGCAGCCGCAAGTCGGAGGAGACCAACACCTCGCCCGTCTTCTGCCGCTTCTACTACTTCAGACGGTCAGTTTGCTGCTTGGTAGCCTGGTCAGAAAACCACCGCCTCGTACTTACATTGCATTTCATACAGAGGGTCTGGCTGTGCTGTACCGAGAAACATTTTCTCTCTGGAAGTGTAGACTCTACTGAGGTCGGTACGATTGGACCTGCCTTTACCCCAATCGCTAACGTCTGGCCGTGCCGTATGCAATTAGCCTAGCTACAAGCCTGTCTATGCATTACAATTAAAATGTAGCACACAAAGTCAACATCATCACTCACAAACACTCCCTCTTTTTGCTTATTGGTCCAGCAAGATGCTGCCTGAGACAACCATGTCAATGGAAGCAAACCCAGACTACCACTGTAGGGAAATGATAATGAAGTGGAAGTGCGTAGGCAGGACTTAGCCAGGCTAAGTGCTTAGTGTCTCTAACTGCTTCTTTTACTTCAGTTGGTTAGTCCTTGGTCAGCAGAGGAGGACAAACAGAAAGTACAAAAAGCTTGAGAAAGTACAAAAAAGTCCTGTCATGTATTCCTTCTGCCTGTGCTTTTAACACAGGGCATTTCATTAATTAGCTCATCTACCTGTATAAAGAATTGTACTAGCCAGGATTAACGGGTGTAGCGAATTGGCCGGAACAAAAATGTGATGGGACTTTAACTTTCCGAACCCGGAATGTCTGGCTCTGGTACTTAGTGTCTTTGGAATCATCCGTCACTGTGCTTAATCCCCTTCTAGACCCTCGTAGGAATATGCATACACTCACATGCAAATTAGCATTGCATGTTACACACAGACGCTCTTGTATACACATGCAAATATGTGCATTATTCATGCTCTATGCCTATACAAGCCACACACACACACACACACACACACACACACACACACACACACACACACACACACACACCTTCTCTCTCTTTCTCTCTCTCTCTCTCTTCCTCTCTCTTTCTCTCTCTCTCTCGCACTTACACACACACACACACACACACACACACACACACACATTTGTTTGTATTTATGTGAATGTGAATGTGCCTTTATATTTATAATGTATATATACGTCTGTGTGTATGAGAGAGAGAAAGTGATATAACAAGATTGAAGCTAACATATACATAGATACATGCACACAGGCCAAGATAAGCACACACATCTGCACAGACACATGGGAGCACCCCACACACACACACACACACATGCACACACACACACACCTTCTTTCTCTGTCTCTTACTCACTCTCACTCTCACTCTCTCTCTCTCTCTCTCTCTCTCTCTCTCTCTCTCTATCTCACTTACACTCTCTCTCTGTCTCTCTCTCACACACACACACAGTGTTTGTTAGTCAGCCATGTCGTCTACGGTGTCTTGACACTGAACATGTGATAGGGTGCTGGTGTGAGTGCGCACTACCGAGTGTCAGGCGCGACCATACGGTTCATCAGCAATGCAGTGTGTGTGTGTGAGCATGTGTGTGTGTGTGTGTGTGTGTGTGTCTGTGTGTGAGAGAGATGTCTGCAGTGCAGGAGGGTGCCACCTCATCGTCTGCAAAGCCGCTAATTTATTTTCTCGTTCCCAAAGGTCTTTAATTACTCACTAGTTTAGAGGCTTTTGTTTTAGTGTTTGTTAGGGTGAGGTAGGAGCCGGGAGTGTTGGGCAAAAAAATATTTCCTGAAGAGTTCAGCTAGCGGGAGCCGTGCTAGTAGTGCAGTGGAGGCTCAGCTGCTTTGGAGACCGTGTGGGTGGATTTATGTGCGTGCCCATCTGTGAATGTACACATGTGTGTGTGTGTGTGTGTGTGTGTGTGTGTGTGTGTGTGTGAGAGAGAGAGAGAGAGAGAGAGAAGAGAAAAAGAGTCTGTGTCTGCGTGAGTGTCTTTGTGAATGTGCATCTGAGTGAGAGAAAGTGTCTCTGTGCAGATATGCATGCATTTACATTGGTGTGTGTGTGTGTGTGTGTGTGTGTGTGTGTGTGTGTGTGTGTGTTTAAAGGCATGCTAGACTGAACGCACTTGTACATGCATTTGTCAGTTTTCATACTCATTTGTGTGTGTGTGTGTGTGTGTGTGTGTGTGTGTGTGTGTGTTCACATCCATTAAATGTGTGTTAAAGGGAACAAGCATGCGAACCACACATCCTCTGGGTCAGAATGCTGGCCTCCTAACATTTACTTCTGTGTGTGTGTGTGTGTATGTGTGTGTGTGTGTGTGTGTGTGTGTGTGTGTGTGTGTGTGTGTGTGTGTGTGTGTGTGTGTATGTCCGTATTCACTATATGTGTGTCAAAGGGAACAAGCGTGTGAACCACACATCCTCTGGGTCAGAATGCTGGCCTCTTAACATTTACTAACATGTAGTGTGTGTGTGTGTGTGTGTGTGCATGTGTGTGTGTGTGTGTGCATGTGTGTGAGGGCGTCTCCAAGTGGTCCGTGTGACCCTGCGATAGGGAAATCAGCTCTGTGATGAAACAGTGGCAAAATAATAGCGTCAGACGCCGGCGTTGAAAAGCAGGCATTATGTGGCCATTATCATCGCCGAGGGGGGGTTTGGGGTGGGGGTGTGTGTGTGTGGGGGGGGGGGGGGGGGGGACTCTGACGACGGCACAGACGTCGGGCCTTTATTCTCCCCTCTTATTAAATTACAATCACTTTCATTCCTCCTTTTCTTCTCTCACACTAAATGCGCCGCTCTCCAGGGGGCTACTATAATCACTTAAAGTATTTATCCCTCATTTGGCCCAGTTTAATTCTGCAGAAGAGATATGCACAGCTTCGGGTTTTTTTTTTTTTTTTTTTTTGCTATTGTTCTGCGCATTTATGTTGAAGTTCTGTGTGTCGGAGCTGAGATGGGAGTGTACTACAGCAGAAAGCTTGAGAGGATGTTTAGTGGAATGGAAAAGCATATAAGGAACCTTTCTAAAGGCACCTCTGTTTTACCCAATCTTGAAGACTGCATAGGTGTTTCCTTTAAATGGAGGAAGGGGGGTGGGAGGGGGAATAGCGCAGTTAGCTAAGGCACCTACACAAAAAAAGCCCAGGACCCAGGTTTGATTTCAGCCTGGTTCATTTCCCAATCCCTTCTTCATCTCTCTCGTCTTCTCATTTACTGTCAAATCTCCACTGTTCTATTGATTAAAGACAGTAAAATCCCCTAAAAATACTTCAAAAAAAGATGCTTCTTTCTAGTGTCAACGTGTCTTTTATGGTGCCCACAAATCTTGGCGACAGTGTTTCAACAATTACATCAACAAAAGGCAGTGTTTGTTTTTTAGCTGTTTTTTAGCTAGGTCATCCAAAAGAAAGTTGTTAGTCCACTCACTGAGCTGGTTGCGTTCTGGTCCCCCCCACACAGGCTGTCCTACAGTAAGAACGGAGTGGTGCGGGTGGACGGGTTCTCCGTACCGGAGCTGACCGACGAGGAGGCCGTGAGGGTGTGGACCACGGCTGCCCTCGCCCTCCCCCCTGCCCCAGCCTCCTCCGGCGATGACAAGGAGAAGGAGGAGGAGAAAGTGGAGGAGAAAGTGGAGGAGGAGGAAGAGGAGGAGCAGGAGGAGGAGAAA
>CM059286.1:4865195-4867695 GCA_030347295.1 Setipinna tenuifilis
CAGGCCCAGGCAGTGAGTGTACCTCTCCTGTTGTTGAGATTATGTGATGGCTCAAACAGATTTGGTTCTGTGTAATGAAGTCGGGGCGGGGGGCAAATTGCAGTAAGAGAGCAAATTATTGCACAAGCCTCCCATTTGTTCTCCCATCACTGCATGTGTGACTGTGTGTGTGTGTGTGTGTGTGTGTGTGTGTGTGCGTGTGCGTGTGTGTGCGTCTGTGCTTGTGTGTGTGTGCGTTTGTGTGTGTGTGCGTGTGCGTGTGTGCGTATGTGTGTGCGTGCGCTTGTGTGTGTATGTGTGTATGTCAGTGTGTGTGTGTAAGTGTGTATGCGTGTGTGTGCGTGTGTGTGTGTGTCCTGAGTAAGCGTGTTACACGGGTGCACAAGTGCTGAGTGTCTGCTGACTGTGCCGATGCTCCAGGTGCTGAACAGCGCGGCACTGAAGGCCAAGAGCAAGCAGCAGCCACAGCAGCAGCAGCAGCAGCCGGCCTGCAAGGCGGAGAAGCAGGAGGAGGAGGAGGTGGACGTGGAGGTGGAGGAGGAGGAGAAAAAGGAGGAGAAGGAGAAGAAGGAGGGCGGAGAGAACGAGAAGAAGAAGCCCAACGGGGCGGCCAAGCGGGCCCAGGCCAACGGGGTGTGCGGAGAAGGGGACAGCGACGCCGCCTCCGAGGGCAAGCACACGCCGCCGCCGCCACCGCCACCACCCGAGTCCCAGTCGCCACTCCACTTCCTGGCCGACCTGGCCGAGCAGAAGTCTCGCGAGGAGAAGAAAGGAGGTGAGAGAGAGTGTCAGGAGGAGGAGGAGAAGGAGGAGGAGAAACGAAGTGAAAGATATTGTTAGTGTGGGGGTCACTAAGCAAGAATTTAGTTCACAGCAGAGGCGGCCAAACCGGTTTGATGAAGTAAAAGTCCTGACATATAGTTCTTCTGCCTGTGCTCCTAACACAGGTGAGTTCACTAATTAGCTCATCTACCTGGCTAACGAGGTGCGCTAATTAGGATCAGCTGGTACGTAGAATTAGCTGGAATACATATGTGGCAGGACTTTTTCTTTCTCAACCCGAGACATCCACCTCTGGGGCAGGCTGGTGGACCAAACTCTTTTCACTGCGTGATTGTGGACTGGACACTTTCCATAGATATGTGTTTGCAGTCGGTAAACACCTTGTTTGAACCTATTGGTTCTGCCTTCAATTTCTGTTTGCTGATTGGTTACCAAAAAATGTAGTGGAGGGAAAACCGAAGCCTTAAGAGAGTTACCTAATGTAATTCTGTAGTGAAATACAGTATTAAGCAGTGGCACTACAGTGGTGCTTGCCTGGCTAATACAGGGGTGCATCAGATGAAAACTCGGGTCAGATCTGAAATGATCAGTCATTCACTATGTAGTACAGTATGTAGTGATTAAACTGTTGCCATTGACAACCTATGCAGTGCTCTGCAAAGTAAACAGGTAAACGTTTCAAGCAGAACCCAGATTTACCTGCATTTAGACTTAGATAGTAAAAGTCTTACTGTATTCTGGTCCGACCTCTGCACCTAGAACAGGCGATTACACTAAGCAGCCCAACCAGTTGGCTGAAGGTTTGTGGTAATCAAAATCAACTTCTTTTTTAAATTAGTTTCGAATGGCTAAAACGGATATCTGTCATGGACTCCCTATTCTCTGGAGCCAAATTAAGCCACGTCTGCCTGCAGTTTGTTGACTTGTTTTTTTTTTAATCATAATTTACCAATCAGGAAAAATGTGTTTATGCCAGTAATGGCGTGGCATGGGGCTCATCAAAACACCCCCCCTTGGTAAAAGCAGTCATTAGTCGGATTTCCATTCAACTTACTCACATCAGATATGTGCTTTCATTCTAATTGGCCTTAACGAGATGCCTATCAGCGGCCATTTTTAATGCGCATTTCAAGTGTTTCCGAGTAAGGGTTTTCGTATTCGAATAACTCAAATGCGCATAAACATTAGCTGATTTGCCTAAACAGGCCTTTGTGTTTGCAAAGTCCTGCAGTCATTCTACTGTATATTTCATGTGTGCTTAACAAAGGCAGTAGGAGAGGGGTTGGGGGGGGGGGGGGGGCGGTGGGCTTTGCAGATTTTTTTGCCCACTTCCTTCCAGGAGCTGACTGCCCCCATAACCCCTACACACCCCCACCACCCCCACCTCTGCCCAGTAAACCTTTACCCCCCCCACCCCTCCCTTGCTGAGAGCCTTGTGCAGGCAGCCCACATCCACTGTCTGACCCCTCTCTCTGGCCCTTCCTTGTCTGTCTGACGATGACCGGTACGGTGTGCTCCTCTTGCAGGGCGGGCTGTGAAGGCCGAGGCGGGCGAGCTGGTGGAGTCTCTGAACGGGAAGTGTGCTGACCAGGGCTCCACCCTGCGTGACCTCCTGACCTCCACGGCGGGCAAGCTGCGCCTGGGCTCCACCGACGCCGGCATCGCCTTCGCACCTGTTTACAACCACTCGGAGCAGGTGGGACACACACTCGCTCGC
>CM059286.1:4885195-5012695 GCA_030347295.1 Setipinna tenuifilis
GTGAAGAACATCCTCTACCACTCAGTAAAGGACGCCATCACCACCCTGAAGAAGAGCTCTGGTGACACGGACGCTAAGACACCACAGCTGGAGAAGGAGGACAAGAAGGACAAGGACAAAGAGGACAAGGACAAGGAGAAAGAGAAAGAAAAGGAGAAAGAGAAGGAAGCCTCCTGACGCTCCGTCCCCCCAACGGGGCCTCCCCTGCGAGAGGGTTGAGCCCACTGCGTGGTGAGCGCGTGTGGCCAGCGTGTGCGTGAGGGTCGCACCATCGGCCGAGCATGTGCGGAGCAGGCTCTTCCAGCGGAGGAGGAAACGGAAACGGCGTCTGTCTCTCTGCCGCCTCAGCCAAGTCTGGTATCCAGACCGGTTTGTGCACACAGAGAGCAGCCCCCCACCCCACCCCTGCCCCTGCCCCGCCCTGCCCCAACCAGGGCCACAACGACCCCAGTGCATCCTTCTCTCTCCAGTGATCCGACTGTCTATAGAGATGTACAGTATGTAAAAGATGAAAACATTATTAAAAATATATATATTTAGTATTTATTTGGAGAGGGCATTTTAGAAATCTCTTCTATGTGTTCTAATGCTCGTGGGTTTGGATTGCTTTTTGCCTGATGGACGTATGAGACATTGGACGGCGAGGAACTCGCCAAGTCCACCACTTGACAGACAGCTATCGCTAAAATTTGTTCTCTGCATAAAAGTCATTATATTTAAAGGCCAATGTTAAATTATTTAGTTTGCAGGACTTCACTGTGCAATGGGAGAAGACTTCAAAAGAGGTTGTAATTTATTGAGGTTGAATGTGTGTTAAAAAAATATATGTGGTGACATTTTGACAAAAAAAGTCATGTAAATATGAAAGTATATATATATGCATACATTGGATAATGTATTTTTCTATAACATGCTTTGTTTTGGATTTGTTTTAAATGTGTTTCTGTGCTTTGTACATTTGAGTCAACAAGCTGTTTTACATTTTCCATTAAAAATGGATTTATCAAAATCTGAGAATGCTTTTTTTTTTTGTTTTGACATAAAATAAATTTTGGAAACTGACAGTGTCGGGGTTGTATGCACAATTCAGCTTTAGGTCATCCTTCTACTGCACATTATTTTAAAAACACAAGCATGAATGTGACTGATGTGATGAGAATGAATGTGTCTAGAGCATGGCTACTGATGTCTGAACTATGTTGTGGCACTGACAGACTCTTAGGTTTGGCATTCATTTTAGACGTTGTTCAATGCTGCCATCTACTGGTGAGAACAGTAAATACATGTACTGCATGACGTTTATTTTATGCAATAGAATATTAAGCACAGGAAGATTTACATGCTAAAAACAAATAAACAACAATACCTTCTCCCTATGATAGGTCACCCAGAGTTATAAAATACCCAAACGAGATTCATTAATTTAAAAGCTAATATGCCCCTCTTCATCTATACAGCGATAACTGAAGTTTAAAAACTTCCTCCTATGTCCTTAGGCCCATCATTCTATAAAAAGCAATAATTTATGTATAAAATAACCTAAACTTTTAAAGTCTCAGTTAATTCCAAATTACATATACTCATTACCTTTAATTGCATTTAACACAGAGATAAATTGTTTTTCTATGTCAGCTTGATTCCTTGCAATAAATTAAAATTATAAAATGACACTAATATGTGTTTATTAATGCAAGTTGCACTAAACCATAAACATCATTAGGGGCATGGGGTGTGGTGGTATAGTTCAAGTATTGATAATAATCAAGATCTTATTTGGCCTGTTCTGTTTTATTCCCAAAAAGAACAAAGTAAATGTAGCTAATGTCTTAGAAGCAGGTATATATTCCTCTTAGATTTGTGAGACTTTATTATTGACAATCAACCAACAGAGGGCCTTGCTAACTCTAAGCAAACTTTATCAATGTATCCTTTTTTACTCATAAGACATTAATCAATTCATGCCTACAGTATTTAACATTTTGTTCAAATAAAACTGATAACCACATACGGGAAGGAGGAGATGTAGATTGAGTTGAAATGCACATGAGCTATTAATGTAATTATCATGCACAGTGAGTAGTGGCGTTGTGGTGGACCGATGAGTTCCTGGCTGGAGGGATTACAGGATTAAGTCTGCTGCCTGCTGCTAAATGATACATATTTCCGTATCTGATAAGTGTGGCAGTTTAACGTGTGCATGCATGGTGAAACAGCTCATTAGTATGATAGCTCTGCGTGCTTGTGGGTTGGGGTGACCATTATTGGAGAGCTGCACTGACAAAAAAGCTATGTGACCAATTGCAGTATTTTTCTGTGCTCTCATACTGCATAACTGATTAGTTAATGAAGTGGCATTGATTAGCACAATTTAAGTTCTCACATACTGAAGCCGCACTGTATGACTAATGAACCCAAGAGTAAGTTAACAGTAAATGCGAAAGTAAATACAAAATATTTGTATCCTAATCATAGTAGTAGTAGTAGTAGTAGTAGTAGAGAGTCTTCATTGTTCTATAGGGATGATCTTTTCCACGCGCCACTTCATATTCCAAAGTGTCTCACGAAAAAGCTACAAACATGCATAGGCTCACACATATAACATACAACATACAGTTGTGGTCGGAGGTTTGCATACACTCATCATGGCCATGGATATTATTAATTTTGAGCTTTAATGATTTATTTAAACAGTTTTTATCCAGAGTGGAATGATAATACAACACAGCACTTCAACGAGTTTAAACAACAAGAATTGGGTGCGCAAGTTTGGATTTATTTCAGACTTTGTCTAATTCATGCAGGGTCAAAATTGTACATACAGGCTTAAATATATGTATACAATCCCCTAAATATTGTTGAGCTGACAGTTCTAGAATGTTTTTTAACTTGACATGGCCATGGACTGAGAGGGTGCCGACCAAAAAAGAAGTCCCTGTTCCAGAATCGACACCTCCAAGTTCAAATGACATTTGCAGCTGCCCACACAGATCAACCACTTGATTCCTGGAGAGATATTTCATGGTCATAAGACATAAACGCTGCGTTATTTGGCCACAGTGATAAGAAGTATGTTTTGAGGAGTCAAGATGAGCCTTTTAGGGACAAGAAACCGGTATTGTCTGTCAGACGTTGGTGGTAGCTTCATGATCTGGGGCTGTTTCACTGCTAGTGGTACTAGTGCACTGCACAAAGTGAATGAAGTAATGAAGAAGGTGGACTATCTCCAAGTAATTAAACTTCAATAATTAAAAAAGTAAACTCCAAGTAATTAAACCTAAATTCAACGGCTAGACCGTTGCAACTTTGGCACTATTCAGTGTTACAACAGGACAATGTACTGCACAAATTCTGCCAAGACGCATGGTCAAATATCCAGCCAAAAAAGTTCCAGTCAAAACTTGCTTAAGATAATTTAACCACATATTAGTGGAGATGTACGCATATATTAAGTTGTATGTTTAATTATCATTCTGCCCTGAAAAAAGAATGGTTTAAATGCATCACTAAAGGCCCAAAATTAACATGGCAGTAATGACCATGATGAGTGTATGTAAACATCTGACCACAATGGTACACCTCCCCCAAACACACACACACACACACACACACACACACACACACACACACACACACACACATATTCCCTCCATTACACATCACAGGAACACGGTGGACATAGTTGACAACATCACACAAGTACAGGGGGATGGGGGGCTGTTAGAGGATTTTGTTAAGTGCTGTGATATACTATGCTTATCTGTAGGAATCAGTTTTTCAAATATTCTGTGGACAGTGTTGGGGGCTTATGCACTGCCCCTCTTCATGTTTTTGGAACTGGACTGTGGTAGTTTGGTGGAGGTAGGGTGTTGGGGGTATAACCAGTTACCCAGAGTAACTATATATGTTTATGGAGTCATGGAGGTACTCAACAAACCAAAGGTAAGTCAGCAAAACACTGCTGTCTTAAGTCAGTCCCCTGCAGGATTTTGTTCACACTACTGGTGCAAATTATGATGCCCTTTAGTACCACGCAATGCTCTAGAAGGCCTAAATGTACTGTAAGATGGCCTCCTGGATCACAGTGTGGGTATCAGGAATGCAGCTAAGATGGCTGACCTTTTTTTGGCTTTTCTGGCGATTTGTGCAAATAATCCAATGAGTTTATTACTGACGGGTGGAAACAGAACGGAGCAAAAGAGAAAACTTTGTTTTCCTCATTTTTTTTTTTAGGTCAGCCAATTTTTTTTATTTTTATTGCAAAGCCCTCTCTGGTCTCTCAGTAATGTGTGAAGTTGCATAAGCGGAGGAGCTAGATAATGATGTAGAATGCCCTTAGATGCCTTTTTTGGAAAATCTTTTGGGGCTTTTAACTTAGTTGGCAGCGGGAGTGGTGTTTTTTGGTCTTAGTCTTGCAAATTAAGTTCTTGGCCCTGACACACAGCTTTAGATGAATGTCTGACTTAAGGATTGGCATTAAGAACTTTGTTTTAAGAACCTTAACATTCTCATCATCAAGCCATACAGCATCATCCAAGACCACTAGTTTCCTGTGTCATATCAATTTGAAATGTTGAATTGTCCTCTTACACCTGGGTCAATGTAAGGAGTTGTTTACTCTGATTACTCTGGAGTATTTTTTAAAGTCAATTTTACACATTCTGTGTGAAATACAATTTTATAGGTGACATCAAAGACAGCAGGTTTGGTCAACTCTGAGCAAGTGGTAAATATTCTAAAAGGAGAGTCCTGTAGCTTTGTTGTGCTAGGTAAATAAAGCATAATGGGTCCTTCTTTAGGAGGTTTACGACTCATTCTGAGTTAACTTCTCTGGGTTAATCACTAAACCATCTATTTGAAATATCCCCTTAGCTGCCTCTGGACATGCTGTGCTTGGCACTGCTAAATAGACCGAACAAAAAACACAAACTAAGGCCAGACAGATGGTATGGCAGAACAATCATGCAAAGGCTGATTAACCAGATGACTGGATAACTAGTTGGCTATCACGGCTTTTGAAAGTAAAAACTCCTGTCATGTATTCTCTACCTGTGCACTTAACACTACTTCACTAATTAGCTGATATACCTGTCTGATGATTTGTGTGCTCAAGAGGATCAGCTGGTTCAAAAAATGGTGGGATGAAATAGGTGACAGCGTTCTTCATTTCTGTAGTTGAGATCTCCATCTTTAGGTGAGACCCATGTCTGACACTCCAATATAGTTTCCTCTTGGGAGAACACAATGTCACATGCCACATGTCAAATGCAACACGTCAAGACAGATGTCAAACAAAGGATCTAAAACACTGTCAGATGAATGACAGGATATTTTCTTCTCCTTTCTCCTTTTATTGTTTCTATTTCTCAGGCAATGTCAGATTACTAAAAGACTTTGACTGCTACCATAGATAACTTCATACTGTAAATCCTCTGTAATCCTCTACTAGTTTGATCAAATAATATCACAATCAGATATTTGTTGACCAAGTGTACTCATAAACACAAGCAATTTGACTGGCAGAAGTTGACTCTCGTCTATACATTCAACATATAGACAAGTAGTAATATACATTCAACATACCTGTAGATAAATAGTGATATATGGAAACATATTCTACAATAGAGAAAACAATACACAAGTGACGTCATACACACATAGTGCATATATCATACATAACAGAAGACAGTAGTATATTTAATATGTGGCAATGCAAACTGTGTGAGTGTCTCTAACAGGGGTACCAGCATTAACAGTGCTGCTCCTGTGCTGCTTACAAAAACTAGTTCACAGATTATGAACTGAAGTATACAGTACAGTACAGTATATTATACTTTAGGTAGTTCTCTTTGCATGTCTGCATAAATTGACTGGCCCCATGAATCTGGGCTTGGTTGGTCCGTTCAGAAGCCTTTACATTTGCCACGACACAAGCTTGCAATTATTCAAATTAATTGTATTCATTATGATAATAAATTCAATTTAGTCTCAATCAAATGTCACAGAAGCCTCAATATGCATAAGGTACTTCCATTTACCCATCACTCTGTACCCAAGAAGATGACACATGATACAGACAAATACGGAATACACCCACATTCCAGCATGTGACCACTGCTCGAAAAGGACAGCACATTGTGTGTGTGTGTGTGCGTGTGTGTGTGTGTGTGTGTGTGCGTGCATGTCTGGGAGGCCACTGATATCCTGAAGTCTGGTGCTATTATTCAGATCTTACCTGCGCACCTGTCACTGTAGAAGCCAGCCGCTCTTGACAATGTCCTGTCACACACACGGCCCAAGTGACGCACATGTATGCCTGGCTTCCTGAAAACTTCCTGATATCTGAATACAACTGCACTAGACGTTGTTGAAATTTCTGTCACAGATTGCAAAACCAAGAAAAGACTTTCTGCATGCAACTTCTTTCCCCTCATAGATTTCATTGCATACATCATCGAAACAAACCCAACTTCCTGATGTCTGAATACTCCTGGTCTTTGTTGAAATCTCTGTCACAGACTGCAAAACCAAGAAGCGAACTTTTTACCTTACAAACATTTGATCCCAAACACAGCTTTTCAGCTTCTTTTGCACATAAAACAACAGTAACTATATTGTAACTATATATTTGATTATATATAAACTATTAACTATTACTGTGCTGCTTTAATAACTTTTACTTTATTACTTTTATGGTATATGTGGAAATACAGTATGTATCACTTAATATGAACTTTAATATTGTAAGACTTTATCAATTTAAATCACATCCTGGATATGAAGGGAGAGACGTGAGGTGCCAGTGTTCTGTTGAGTTGAGCAGCTTCATTAACATGAGCTACTCGTAGCCAAATTCTATAGAAGACTACTGTCTACCCTAACCCTAACCATAACTCAACTTTCCCTGTGCTAACTCAACTCGATAAGTAGCCCAGTTCCACATAACATTGGCAATAGAAGATTAGTGAACCATGGGGAAAAAAAGTGAAACATGGGAAGACAAGATGACAGACAGAGAAGATGGACACAGAGTACTGCAATTATGTTGCATAGCATTAATTATTTACATTTTAGCCTACGCTAAGTTGAAACATTATATAAAAAACATGGGTTAATAAATTAGTTATAATGAAATGCTGGCAAAATTTCTTTGCTACTATAACTAATATTGCGGCTGTGTTTTTGCCTTGCTTAAGATGCTTAAGGACTGTGTTCACCTTAGAGTGCAACATCATAATGAGTTATCCTATCATCCTGTGTATGTACTGTAGATCATCCAACCACATGGACTCCCCTACTCTGATCAAATTTGGTAGGCCACCATAGGGACCAGGGATCGTGATTGCATTCTGTGAGGGGATAGCAACGTTGAGGGGTTAGTCTTTAGAGGAATTATAATGGCTGATATGCAGTGAACGCTTTAATGATGTTGGTATTTTTTCATTTAGTAAAATTGCTGACTTTGAACATACTGACTCTGCATATGAATGCTGTGTCCATAAAATTTAAGTTTGTCCTGCATCTTAGTACTACTATAAGGGGGGAAATTTGTTTTGCATTTAGAATTTCTTTTTTTTTAACTCAGACATGACAACTGTAAAACGTACACAACTTAAAAACTATCTACAAAAAAAATCAGCTGTGGTTTCATGATCCTGATAGGTCATAAATTGTTGCCAATTGCAACCACATAAACAAACAGGTTTTACTAAAATGGAATATCCCTCGTCTGTGCATTGGGTGGCACACAGGTCCACTTGAAACAAACGTCCATGAAAAAAGTTGCCAATCTCTTTTGGCTTTATAACTTGATCATTTTCCCTAGTTTTCCAACTAACATCATCACCAATGATAAGTAAAAAATGTATTCTTCCCACAAAAGAGGTGAATGACAAAGCAAAAAGTGAACATCCGGCCAGCTGAGGTCGGCAGCATTCTTCACCTGCATCTTCAGAGGCAAATGTAACCGTTGAAGTCAACAACTGGCTAACATGTGGCTTACTTGCGAGGGAGACTAGTTAGCTCCTCTGTGCTTCATGATGAAGATGCTTGTCATTGTTTAAAGGAATGGAGGACATATTAAACACATTAATGTGCCAATAAAAAAACATAAACTGGCAAAAGGTTAGTTTTGAAGCGGATCTAAACTTGTTAATGTCTGAAAACAGGCAAAATTGCAATGCAAATGTGGAAAAGGACATGGCAACCTTTTTCAGGGGTAGTTTTATTCAAATGTCCATAGTGGACATCCCCTTGGTTTTAGGCCAGCCACTCACTAATGGTGCATTTCCACTACAGAGCAAAACCCAGGTGTTTGGGAAAAGCCTCAGACTTTTTCTGTTTCGATGTTTGAGGACGAACTGGGACCGTGGCCCAGACAGCCTTGGGCCATCCCCAGAGTTGGGTAGTAGGGCCAAACAGGGACAAACTTCTATTTCCAGATAGCAGTTGTTTGGCCTAACAACAGAAACAACTTGCCTTGCATTTATAGAGAAAAGGGGTCCACAAATATTTTTAAAAGCTTTGTTCGTGAACAATAGATAATATACTAACAAAAGTATGAATAAATAAATATTAATTTTATTAATTTTGACATGTAGGTTGTGCTACTGTTGCTAAGGAGTGTTTGGACGTTTCTAGCAGTTAACAGTTTCGAGTTTTTAGAAGGTTTCCTTGGTGCTCCACATTATGGAAATAGAGGACTGGGGCTATAAGCATCGACCGGAGTAAAGCCTCAGGCCAGCCCCAGTCCTTCATGGAAATGTGCCATAAATCAACTGATTCTAATCAGCAGCACAACTCTTTATCCAGGTAGGGGAGCTAATTAGTCCCCTGTCTTCACTGCACAGCTGGAACCAGGTGATTTAAAATATGTGGACTGCTTCTGAAGCCAATGCTTTGCTCTCTACTTACCAACACATGTATTTCTTGTTCATTTGTTTGAACTGTAAAAACTGTAGTGGTCAATTAAAATCGAATCTGGTGGCTGTCTTTTAAAGTACAGACTACACCTGCCAACATGCTTTGGATCACAAGAAAAAGGATGTCGTTCATGAGCGTCAAAAAGTTTAAGTTTTTCTAAAACGAAAAGTCCCTTCCCCTCACCGTCACGTCACGTGCACATCTCAGAACAACTTTTTTTTTTTTTTTTTACAAATGGGTTGTTGGCCTATAAATTGTGGTGTAATTAACCTGTAATGTAGGCTGGTTTTGTGTACATTGTTTCTTTTGCTTGCCATTAAACTACAGGGTGTTTTAATATCGCTAGTAGGATTTAACAAAGACTTCTCGACTTCTCGTTCATCAGGCTGTCATTCTGCTTATTTAATAAAGCAACTGTCGCTGCATCCGGAGGACAATACACATCAATCAATATAGGCTTATAACATGTTTAAAGCGAATCATTGCGCAGTTCCCTTCCCGCTGCTGCTCTACCTGGGTAATATGCACCTGGGTTGTCTCGGCAATGACAAAGTTGCCGTCTGTACCTGAATATTACATAGACTATTTATTGATCCAGTGTGGACGCGACTTTTTTTCAAACCCGCAAAAAAAACCATGAGCGTTGTAGTGTGGACAAGGCCATAGTCTACGTGTTGATAATGGACCTCAAACATCTTCTGATTGAGCATAGACTTTTTGGAAACAGTCACAAGACAGTCTCGCCATTGTTGCCGTCACCATAATTATTATCTGGAAAAACAAGCATTTCATAACACAAGAAGTCTGTCATCACCCGCCCTCATAATCTTCACACTCACCCACACACCTATTGTCCTGGCCTCTGGCGACAAGGAAACAAGAAAAGTGACCCAGACATAGTTTTCACATTTCACAATCAACTCAAGTTGTAAATGACTTTGGTCAGGTGGCCATGAGACGTGTTTCACTGAAAGGGAAAGTCCTTTGTCTTTGTTGACCATTCATGGCCCCTTCATTTAAACTTACTTCACTCTATAATCATCACCACCAATAACATCTACAAAGAATTTAAAAAGCAATAATACTCTATTATGCCTGTACACATTTATATATGTTTTTATAGACAACATGCATGTGTTACAGTTATGAATGGGCAATATGACCTGTGGCCTAGACTTTCTTTCTTTCTTTCTTTCACCTGACCATCTTTGTTCAAGGCCACAACAACAGAAAACAGGAAAGATCTGTTATTTATTAGCTGTATAATTAGAAGACAAATTATGGGGTCAAGGACAATAGACATACTTCCTGTAATGATCGCTGAAACCTCATTTTCATTCAACTTTGGGTATCAAAATGATGTAATAGGGGAAATATAGGGACTCCCGAACACTACCAAAGTCTACATCATGCAAAACCTTTGACTTGGTATCTTAAAATGTGCACCTATATGGTAAGGAAGTACCGCTATTGATAAAAGAGGTTAATATTACGCAACCTGTGAATACACGCACTGCGGCGAGACAGATGACAGGGAAGCTGATGGGCTACTTTCGGCAGATTTTTTTACCGCTACTACTTGTTGATAATTTTGTCAACTGGTAATATATTAATTTTGTTAGTATATCAAAATGTTCTTTCTAAACTTCTAGAATTTTGAATTGAGGGGGCAAGACGTTTATTTAAGGGGGCGATGCCCCCTTTTGCCCCTGCGTAGAGCCGGCCTTTTTCATTCAACTTTGGGTATCAAAGTGATGTATAAGAATTATAGGGACACTACCAAAGTTTACATCATGCAAAACTGTTGACTTGGTATCTGAATATGTGCACCTATATGGTAAGCAAGTACAGCTACTGATAAAAGAGGTTAATATTTTTTCAGGTCTGCTTTGTACCCAGGCCTCACAAGAGCAAGTATACAGCCGACAATGGATCTGGTTGCACACTCCCACTCAACACCTGTCACTCACGAAGGAGTCCTCAGAGAATGAAAAGGTGAAGGGGGAAAGCTTGTATTGTTGCCACTTGACACCAAAAAGACCAAGGTTTCCTTCCCCTCAATGCTGAAGTTTTACTGCACAATACTCTTAAATCCATTGTTCTCAGGAATGAAACAGACCACTCCCCTGTCAAGTTGGTTTATAAGACTGTGCTGGGTTCTGGAGTTGAGCAGAAGTAACCCAGCCTGACAAACGGGTCCTGACGTTGTCAACAAGTTTTAATGCAGTCATAGGGAAGGTGAGTGGAAATGTTTCTTTATTTCTGGGATCTTTAACCACAATAATTGAAGAAAGAGCATTTCAGAAAGACCATTTTAGTGCACCCATAGGTATGCTTGCTGTCTGAAAGTGCACATTTTGCTTGATATCGGGCCGTAGTCCAAAAATGCCTTCAAAAAAAGTTCGGCGGAGAATAATTTTTGCTTGCACCCCCTATGTTTATAAAGAGAATGTAACGTAATGTAAGTGAATGTTAATCCACTAGTACAAAGATGAGTAAGAGCATGTGGAGAGGTAATTCGGAGTGCCAGTGTACATGACTTGTAAAACAGCAGGCAGGTTTAATTCACCTGGAAGGTAGGGGCAAGGTGACTACATTTCTGTCAACCATCTCTATGAGGCATGTTTAGAAAACAACATTAGAAGACATAAACAAAGATTTTTTTTCCTGATTACATAAAAGGTAGAAAATATAAGTAGCCACTAGTTGCATGAAATGTACTGGAAAATGTAACTCTTCCAATGAAAGTGAAATGTTAAAATGTAACAATACAATTTCTCTTTAGATCTCTTATGAAGAATGAAACTCTTTATCATGAGCCTCCTTTTCACAGCCTGTTGTGCTGTTCCAATGGGTAAGAGGATGTATGGTCAAGAGAAATTATTATTTATTTCATTACATATTATTTCAAAATTACTTTAAGTAATCTTAACACCCAGTCTAAAACTCAAACTATAATAATGACATATTCTTTGATTGTCACATTATATCACATAATACAACAACTGATCACATCACTTTGTTGTAACAACTGTTATCCAAACAGATCTATCAGGTAAAATGTTCACCTTTCCTGTGGAGTCTGCAACTGCTCGTGTACAGCTCATGCCAACACGAAGTAACTTCACATCTGTGACAGTCTGCTTCAGGTTGGTTTGTGCGGTGCAGGCATACAGTACTATTGTCTTTTGTCTTAGTTGAATGAACACGGCTTAGTACATGGTTAATGTTGTTCTGTGTCTGCTTATTTGTAACGCCGTCAGAGTGCAGTGCATACATAGAGACATGCTTTTTTTTGCAGGTACATCACTGACCTCACTCGTACCTACGCTCTCTTCTCCATGGCATCCAGTGCCAGTGACAACGACTTCTTGGTCTTCAAATCATCAGCTGATAACCGCTTCGAAGTGTTCACCCACGGTCAGCCTGCTCGATTTGACGGGATACCCAGTGAGCAGAACACCTGGTACTCCATGTGCAGCACCTGGGATGGCAACTCCAGGCTGGTCCAGCTCTGGACCAATGGGTCACCGGGCACCAAAAAGTCGGGTTTCGAAGGTAACCTGGACGGACGGCCATTCATAGTGCTGGGACAAGAGCAGGACTCTGTGGGTGGGGGGTTCGACGCTGCTCAGTCATTTGTAGGGATGATCACTGATGTCCACATGTGGAACTATGTGCTCTCTGTGTGTGAGATCCAGGCCTTTACCAGCGACCTCAGTTTCACCCCAGGAAATGTGATCAACTGGAGGGCCCTTGAGTTCATCAGCACTGGCAATGTTGTACTAGATGACAATCAGCTAAGGGCCTGTTACCGGGGTCAGGCTGGGCCCTATTAAAGAATATAACTTTGGGCCCCCCTGCCATTTATAGCCTAATAATATGAATCATGTCCTCAAAAGGCCCCTAATAAATGCTAGGCACTTAGAATCCTTCCTCCACGGGCTGCACCTTTGATTAATGAGCACTTAATGAGTAAAGACAGATGTGTTGTCATTCTGCATCACCATAATTACATAATATTATTGTGTGAATAAATGATATGAGCATGCACTTTGTCAACTTTCGTTGATTCTTTCTACATGACATGCTGTACTTCTGCTGTGTGCACAGAGAGTAAATCTTAATTTTGACTTACAGTGGGTATAACTAATTAAAACTACAACTACAACTCAATGCCAACATTAGGTAGATTCATACCTGAGTTTATTTTCTGACATTTCTTTTAGAACCATTATGCTCATTCAACAAAATGGCTTTAAAACTACCAATCAGATTTCATATTTAAATACCTTTTATCACCCAAAAAAGCATGCACCAATTTTCAAACGAATTAGCCACAAGGTGATGCCCTACAACACCATAATTAATTTTCAAAGGTTCAGTGACATCAAAATAATATTGTGTCTGAGCTCCTCATACCAAACAAATATGTGTTATTCATAACCCTTTTTGATTTTGAATGCAAATGTTGCTACAATTAGGTCTCCAAGTGGTGAAAATATAGGCAGTATCCTCTGTGCTTGGAAGCTGTAACTGTATAGACTACAACGATTGAATATACAGTCATTGGTGGACTCAAAGCACTGCAATCACATATCCTGTATACATCACAAACATAATCCTCATGATGTAAGCAGGAAGTAGTGAAAAGCTGGAAAAGTGCATTACTCTACAATGTACTAGCATTGACCTCATGGGTTTTCAACATGTTTAAGACAGTTCTCTGATATGTTACCAAACCAAATACGGTTATGACTTGACCCCACCTTTAACAGCAGAACCAAAAAGACAGATGAAAAGATTTTTGAAAGATTAAAAAATAGTTCGACACTCTCATGTGAATGTGTTTCACATTTAGTAGGAAACTGTCAATACAGATTCATTTTGGTCTATAGACCAACTATCGTTTTGACACACTGGGAAAGCAGTGCAGAACCCAAGCTCGGTCATCACGCAGCAATTCCAGTTACTGCCTGCAGGGGGAGCCATTTCCTTCTCTATTTGCACATCCTTACCTCCAGGGATGGAATGGATAGCAAGGATGGAAGCACATCATTTGTGAAGCCAAAGGACACAATAGGCAGAAGTTCCAAAGAGGCATGTTGGCGTAGAGCACTGGTACATAATTCCACAACATACTTTGGAACTGTGATGGAGTGGGATCACTAGGGTTGAGGATATGGTCTAACTGCCATTCCAACAAGCCTGACTCTTTGGTGCTGCGGTCAGAGTGCATGTTTGGTTCACAGCCAGGTAAGATGACTTATGCCCCGTATTACAGTGGATAAAAAGACCAAGAGACCAAGACCAAAAAAGATGTTCCTTTGCAGAGGAAACCAATCTGCTCATGCATGAAGTGAAAGTGCGCAAACTGATCGTCTACTGGAACAGCAGCTTACTTACTTCGGAATTGCTATCTTCAACACATGTAGTTAAGCATGACAGCTTATGTTATGTTAGGTTATGCATTTGTTCAAATGTTCTGATATTACTGATGCCAGCCTTACTGATCCCACTAGGCTGGTACAATAGCAAATGCTTTTGAGTAAGATCATAGGAAAGCAAACATGTAGTAGGGTAAATCTTTTTCTCCAGCATGTGTTGCACCCTGAGAGACTGGGAACATCTCCTCTGTGCACTTAAGGAAGTAGCAAAAATGACTTTAACAGGTTTGTGAGTAACCACAACAGGGAACTTTACACTAACTGGGCCAAAGATCTTTTAAAACTCAACCGTCTCTGACTGAACCAATGAGTAAAAGATGTCCTAACAATGATCACACACACAGAGATACCAGAAAAGCCACTAGAAAGAAAGAAATTTAAATACCTGAATGGCTGCATAGAGCAATGACATAGAACAATGAACCTTTGACTTTTTGAGAGCTATATTATTAAGCTGCCTCAACACAGTCACATACACACACACACACACACACACATGCACACACACACGCACGCACACACACTGATGCAAAGTTCTATTAGCTTTTTTATATATTTCTGTCATGGTGCATGTTCTCATTTGTTTTTGCTTGAATGAAAAGCCAGATCTTTAACGTATATCCATTGTGCCCAAACTGCGACCTGTGCAGGATGGAGTGGGCTTTCTCACATGTACAGACATCCCAGGCTGCAGAAATGTATTCCAGGAAGGTCAACAATGTTGACAAATTCCCACTTTCCTAGTTCTTGACTGGCAGGTGTTGTGGTTAGTAGAATTTTTTATACACAACATGCATGTGTTACAGTTATGAATGGGCAATTGTAGAATTTTACATGATTTTCTCTATTCTGTCAAATGAATAGCTTTCAACTGTACCCTGATTTTCTCTCTGTGCAGTAAGGGTCTGTGTTAGACTGCTAGACTAAACTGAGCTGGCGCCAGGCCAGTAACTGATAACATGAACGAGCACAGGTGCAGGGCCTAGTAGATGCACCTATTTGGGTTATTAGAATGTTTACTCCATCCTAAACCGAGCACTACGAGTGTCCATGAACTATGCCCATACAAAGTATGCCCTTCTAGACATAGAAACTGTTCTAGTTATTTTCCACTGTTTTAGACAAGTGGTGTTCTGAGTATATCTACCTCGCGTTGTCTGGTCCCGAGGAGAAGACGGATCGAACCAGCATAGAGACAACATCTTACAGAAAGCTGAGCCTGCCTGAACTTTGCGGTGAAGGTGGAAGAGTGTTGTAAGAACCAGAGGATAGATAGACTCTTAGTCTTCTAAACTTTGTTTTGTTACAATCAGTTTATTTCATTTTCTCTATATTCCATCTATTTATAATAAATCATCGATCCTGATCCAACGCAACAACGAGTCCAGACTTCTATCTTAACCAACAAAAAACACAACGCAACCTAAAGGTGATTAGGGACTTCGGGTGTAAAGTCAAAATCCACCAAAAATATAACAGCAATACGTGACCTGTGGCTTAGACTTTGCATGAAAACACCTTGTATGTGTTTTACAATTTTTTTTTATTCTTTATGTGAGCACAAGCAGTCAGCACTGAAGTTCTTTCTTTCTTTCCCCTGGCCAGCTTTGTTCAAGGCCACAAAGATCTGTTATTTATTGGTTGGATAATTATGACCGCGAAAGCGCAAAATATGGCATGCACGATCAGCACGAAGACCTCTAAAAGCACAGCACATGCCATAAAATTTGGCCCATAGGGGGCGCTGTAATTGTACAAAATGTCAATTTGCCTATTATCTAGAGAATGGTAAGGTTTACAACAATTTTTTTTGGTTGTGAAATCTATTGACTCTCACGCATTGAAAACACTGGTCGACGCCCACTTCCAACAAAACGAATTTCTGTGAAAATGTAATATTGTGAAAGCGAAACCAAATGAACTCGTCATAGGACGTTCATCTGAATCTCACCAAATTTGGTACATGTCATCTACAGAGAATGGTGATAAAAAGTTATCAAAGGATTTATCTTGAGATGAACTGTTTCAAAGTTACATGTCAATGAACATTTAAAACATAGCTTACAATTCTGCAAAAGTCCATATCCTGCATGGCTTCTAGTTGTTCAAATGTGGCTAACATAGATATGCCAACTCTACACAGCTTTCTTTCCATGTGCACCACATTTTGTGACATTTCATCACAGGGGGCGATGTTTCTTGTCAAAGCTAGGTGTTAGGTTAAATAACTTGTCAACAATTTTTCCCAAGACAATAATTTTGTGTTAGTATGCTGATGTTAGAGAAGCGTATCAACCCACTCCATAAACATTCACTTGAAGCTGAGCACCACCTAGTGATATGGTTAAATGCAAGTTGGTTGTGGTTAATTGGTTGTATAATTATGACCGTGAAAGCGCAAAATATGCCATGCATGCACAATCAGCACGAAGACCTCTAAAAGCACAGCACATGCCATAGAATTTGGCCCATAGGGGGCGCTGTAATTGTACAAAATGTCATTTTGCCTATTATCTAGAGAACGGTAAGGTTTACAACCATTTTGTTTTGGTTGTGAAATCTATTGACCCTCACACATTGACAACACTGGTCAATGGCCACTTCCAATGAAGACAAATTGTGTGAAATTTTAAAATTGCAAAAGTAAAAGGAAATGAACTTGTTCATGTGAATCTCACCAAATTTGGTACATGTCACCTACAGACAATGCTGACAAAAAGTTATCAAAGAATTTATCTTGATATGGACTGTTTCATGTCAATTTTAAACATAGCTTACAATATCCTGGATCCTATTTGGTCAAAGTTGGCATGACAACTCCGAACAGCTTTCTTTTCATGTGCACCAAATTTTGTGTCAGGTGTCCAAAAACAGTTTTTGTTACGTAACTTGTGTGTGTTACTTGTGTTACTTTGCCAGTGTTAAGGAGGCATATCGACCCATCCCATAAACACTCACTTGAAGCTTAACGCCACCTACTGATATAGTTAAATGCAAAAATTGGGATTTTGCATTGCCAATATCTAGGACCGAAAAGGTGGGAACTGCACAAAATATACACAAACACACAGAATGTCATTCATTCAAAACCCACATCCATGCCCACTTCCAGCAAATCATTTCCACACAAACTCTCACCTCACAACACTGACCTACCACAAACTCATCATACCTACACTGTAAACCCGGATTGTCAATACAACTCAAAACTTTTGATGTAACTGATTACGTCAATAGTTTTGAGTACATTAACTATATATTTTAATTAAAGTGAACTTTAAAAGTTTAAGTACAAAATTCATGTAAATTAAAATTTATAGTTAATGTACTCAAAACTATTGATGTAATCAGTTACATCAAAAGTTTTGAGTTGTATTAACTTATCCGGGTTTACAGTGTACGGTTCCCACATTTCAATATACTGTGGCAGTCATACCATGTACTGCTATGCAATACATCTAGTTAGAAGACAAATTAGGGGGTCAAGGACAATAGACATACTTCCTGTAATGACAGCTGAAACCAAAAGCAACCTTCTTGTTACTGCCTCACAGTCACAACACAATTTCATTTAATCTTGGGTATCAAAATGATGTATAAGAAATAAAGGGATTCCCGAACACTACCAAAGTCTACATAATGGAAAACCTTTGACTTGGTATCTGAAAATGTGCACCTATATGGTAAGGAAGTACAGCTACTGATAAAAGAGGTTAATATTTTTTCAGGTCTGCTTTGTACCCAGGCCTCACAAGAGCAAGTATTACAGCCGACAATGGATCTGGTTGCACACTCCCACTCAACACATCTGTCCCTCAGGAAGGAGTCATCAGAGAAGGAAAAGGTGAAGGGGGAAAGCTTGTATTGTTGCCACTTGACACAAAAAAGACCAATGTTTCCTTCCCCGAAATGCTGAAGTTTTACTGCACAATACTCTTAAATACATTGTTCTCAGAAATTACGCAGACCACTCCCCTGTCAAGTTGGTTTATAAGACTGTGCTGGGTTCTGGAATTGAGCAGAAGTAAACCAGCCTCAAGATCCTGACACTGTCAACAAGTTTTAAAGGGGCGATAGGGAAGGTGAGTGGAAATGTTTCTTTGCTTCTGAGATCTTCAACCACAGCAATTGAAGAAAAAGCATTTAAGAAAGAGCATTTTAGTTTACCCATAGGCATCCTTGCTGTCTTAAAGTGCACCTTGATATCGGGCCTTGGTCCATAAATGCCTTCAGCAAAGAATGCCGGAGAGTGATTATTGCTTGCACCCCCTATATTTATATTTATTTATAAAGAGAATGTAACGTAATGTAAGTGAATGCAAATCCACTAGTAAAAAGGGGAGTGAGGGCAGGTGGGGAGATAATTCGGAGTGCCAGTGTGCATGACTTGTAAAACAGCAGGCAGGTTTAATTCACCTGGAAGGTGGGGGCAAGGTGACTACATTTCTGTCAACCATCTCTATGAAGAATGTTTAGAAAACAACATTAGAAGACATAAACAAAGATTTTTTTTCCTGATTACATAAAAGGTAGAAAATACTAGTTGTATTAAATGTACTGGAAAATGTAACTCATCCAATGAAAGTGAAATGTTAAAATGTAACAATACAATTTCTCTTTAGATCTCTTATGAAGAATGAAACTCTTTATCATGAGCCTCCTTTTCACAGCCTGTTGTGCTGTTCCAATGGGTAAGAGGATGTATGGTCAAGAGAAATTATTATTTATTTCATTACTTATTATTTCAAAATTACTTTAAGTAACCTTAATACCCGGTCTAAAACTCAAACTATAATAATGATTACAAGTCTGACATATTCTTTGATTGTGACATTATATCACATAATACAACAACTGATCACATCACTTTGTTGTAATAACTGTTATCCAAACAGATCTATCAGGTAAAATGTTCACCTTTCCTGTGGAGTCTGCAACTGCTCGTGTACAGCTCATGCCAACAGGAAGTAACTTCACATCTGTGACAGTCTGCTTCAGGTTAGTTTATGCGGTGCAGGCACACAGTATTATTGTCTTTTGTCTTAGTTGTATGAACACGGCTTAGTACATGGTTAATGTTGTTCTGTGTCTACTTATTTCTAACAGTTAGAGTTCAGTACAAGGCCAAAAATCTTTTGTGTGTTCTTAAAGTGACTTATAAAACTTGGGATTTTCATATTTCAAATTATATTTTAAGTGCATTGCAGATATATTTACTTATTAAGTGGTTATTCCCTCTTTTACCCTCATTGTTGATCCTTTTGAGTGTGTTGTCAGCTGGTCTTTTGTATGTTGCACCTTTGATTCAGAAGGATGATATTTCAGCACACTGTTTACTTTAAATGGATCATCAATAGTCATAGTTATACAATAGTCATGTTCTTTAGTGTTTCCTGAGGTCATTGTGGCATTTTGAGACCAAAATGACAAAAGTATGAAAAGGTCAGGTCTTCGTTGTGAAGACACAAAGTCACAAAGGAACAAGAAAAATTTTAGAAATCTGAACTGCTAGCTAAAAGGTCTGAGGGGGGCTGTTTACATTCATGAAGAAACCAGAAAGCCATTGGGATATAAGCTTTTGGGAATTGGTAGAGACGCCAGTAACTTGAAGTAAACATGCCAGACACTACAGATTGCGTCTTTTTTTTCATAATATAGGCCCATTGTATATGACTGTGATGACAATATACTCCTATGTACTCTTAAGCTAGCATGTGTCACAAAAGTCCAATTATGCCAACATAGACTTTTTTTTTTGCAGATACATCACTGACCTCACTCGCACCTGCGCTCTCTTCTCCATGGCATCCAGTGCCAGTGACAACGACCTTCTCGATCTTCAAATGATGCTAAGCGTTTCGGAGTGTATACCGGCGGTCAGCCTGCTCGATTTGAGGGGATACCCATTGAGCAGAACACCTGGTACTCCATGTGCAGCACCTGGGATGGCAACTCCAGGCTGGTCCAGCTCTGGACCAATGGGTCACCGAGCACCAAAAAGTTGGGTTTCCAAGGTAACCTGGACGGACGGCCATTCATAGTGCTGGGACAAGAGCAGGACTCTGTGGGTGGGGGGTTCGACGCTGCTCAGTCATTTGTAGGGATGATCACTGATGTCCACATGTGGAACTATGTGCTCTCTGTGTGTGAGATCCAGGCCTTTGTCAGCGACCTAAATTTCACCCCAGGAAATGTGATCAACTGGAGGGCCCTTGAGTTCATCAGCACTGGCAATGTTGTACTAGATGACAATCAGCTAAAGGCCTGTTGTCGGGGTCAGGCTTGATCTACTGATCACAGCGTGCTGCTAGAAATGCTGGGCCCTATTAAAGAATATAACTTTGGGGCCCCCTGTCATTTATAGCCTAATAGTATGAATCATGTCCTCAAATAGCCCCTAATAAATGCTAGGCTCTTAGAATCCTTCCTCACGGGCTGTACCTTTGATTAATGAGTAAACACAGATGTGTTGTCATTCTGCATCACCATAATTACGTAATATTATTGTGTGAATAAATGATATGAGCATGCACTTTGTCAACTTTCATTCATTCTTTCTACATGAAATGTTGTACTTCTGTGTGCAGATAGTAAATCTTGATTTTGACTTACAGTGGGTATAACTAATTAAAACTACAACTACAACTCAATGCCAACATTAGGTAGATTCATACCTGAGTTAATTTTCTGACATTTCATTTAGAACCATTATGCTCATTCCACAAAATTGCTTTAAAATAACCAATCAGATTTCATATTTAAATACTTTTTAATCACCCAAAAAAGCATGCACCAATTTTTAAACGAATTAGCCACATGGTGGTGCCCTACAACACCATAATTCATTTTCAAAGGTTCAGTGAAGTCAAAATAATATTGCATTTGAGTTCCTCATACCAAACAAATACGTGTTATTCATAACCTCTTTAATTTTGAATGCCAATGTTGCTACAATGTGAAATTAGTTCTCAAAGTGGTGAAAATATAGTCAGTATTCTCTGTGCTTGGATGCTTTCGGATCCCATCAAATTACTAGAGCGGTCGGCTAGCACATATTTCGTGAAATAATAAATTATATCTTGACAGAACAATGTCATTGCGTGAACGACCTATTAAAATTCCATGACTTTTCCAAAACTTTAATTGAATTTACAGAATTCCATGACTTTTCCAGGCCTGGAAAATGACTTTTTTGATTTCCATGATTTTTCCAGGATTTCCATGACCGTGGGAACCCTGTGGTAAAGTGCATTACTCTACAATGTAGTAAAATTGACCTCGGGGGTTTTGTTTAAAGGGTTCCTTCCACTAAAAACCACTTTGAATAGCTCTATTTACAATGTGGTGGGTCACAACAAGCAGTATATGCACGCAGCACTCCAAGACGTGAAATTCGACCCTCATGGTTTTACTGATCATTGAAGGGTCGAGCTAACCAGAACGAGCGGACCAGAGCAGGCTAAACCTATCTACGTCACTAGGTCAGAAGCCCCGCCCAGAGCCATGTATGGCACGCCCACATCCCAGAGGAAGAACAGTGGACAGAAGCTAGGTGAGCGAAAGACAGCGAATTTGCCCAATCAGAGGTGCCTTATTGACACGTCATGGATATTCACGAGGGACACCGGAAAAGCCAGTCGTTCAACCACTAGACCACTAGACCTGTTCTAGCTTACAGAAAACAGCGTCAAGCAAGAGAACTAGGACATATTTTTTTACAGAAATGACGCACAATGCATTCAACCATAGTGCCGACACAGCAATATGAATAAAGGCACTTTTATACCCTCCGTTAATAACGGACGCTTTCATCCGGTAGTTTCATCCATCAGTTTGTCCGTTGGTGAGGAGCTTAGCAATCCGGTGAGCTCCGGGCGAAACAGAGTAATATAACAGGAACTAGTGGGGGCAGTAGAGAGCCCGAAGTGTGTAATTTCTGAAGTCAGTCCACAAAGAAGTTTACCGCCTGGACTTTAAAAATGGCGATGGAGGAGAGAATTTGCGAAATGGTTAGAGGTTATCTCCATTTATATGATGCAACGGTGCCCGGCCACCGGGACAAACAGCGGTGTAAAAACAGCTGGGAGGAGATAGGGAGTGCTTTAGGGTTGTCGGCCAAGGAGGTTCAAACGAAGTGGAATTTGGCGAGGGACCGATATGTTAGAGCACATAAGGACAGGATGGCAAAGTCGAGCGGGGATCGTGCCACGGGCCCAGAGCATCCAACAAATTCGCCATCTCGTACCCTCGTTGTATTAACTGGGCGTACACTCCACCGTCTTGTGCGCCTATTTTTATTTTTCTGGTCCTGTCTCCTCAGCAAATAAAGTATAATCACTTCTTCAATTGACAGCTGTGAGAGGGTGAACTTGGCCATCTCCCCCTCTCACCATTTTTATGTTCAAAAGAACTGAACTCTTTGCTTGCGACGCTTGCCCCACCTAACCAGCACCACGGCGATAGCGCCAGCGTCCAATTGTCTCGTGATTAGCCCAATAATTGAACTGTGTATAAGAGGGCATCACTTCCACCGAGAGAGAGAAAAAACGAACGAGCGAGCACAATAAAGATATTGCAAAAGCGTGAGCTGCTGGCTACCGGAGTAAAGCAGCGCGCAAGTAAAATGTGTTTGTCGCCTTGGTTTTGTACATGTTTGTTTTCGGTTTAAGTGTTTCGTTAATTTTAGTTAGTTTATTTTTGTTTTTGTGTGCGTGAAATGCACGTTTTTTTGTATAAAATAAAAGGCACATATATTTTTTCAAGAACGCTCGTGGACTTTTTGAAGGTTTGTTTTGTACCACTTCGACCCCTATATCCAGTCGCTGGCATCCTGCAAGTGAGGAGCCGTTGCCTTTCTCACAATGCCATGTTTCTCGAACCCCCTGCAACGCGACTCGTTATCGCCCTCTAGCGGATTTCTAACACAACAGCGATAATACGGACGGAGGCATAAATACAACTCCGGGAGCTACCTATGGAACGGAAAGGCGAGTTTCGTCCGGTTCCGTAGGGTATATAATATGGTTATCACTTCACCCCACCTTTAACAGCAGATGCAAAAAGATTTTAAAATTGAGAAATAAGAACTGAAGTGCTTGTCAGTGAATGGTCCACGTTCATAGTAGGCACATTCAACTTGATGTAAACGTTTGCAGTCAGTGATGCATGATGGTTAGAAATTGTGTGAGATTTTCGATTTTTGGAATTGGTGACATTGGCCAACGAACCCGAATATGATAAACTGACTTGTAGATGCTCAATCACAAATCAGATGACATATGATGCTAACTTAAGCGGAGGGTTATTATATTGTACTTTGGGACTTGATTCTTCCTCTACTAACTTTGGTTCCAGGAAATCTTACAAGTTAGCATGTCGAGGGAGCTAGTTAGTTAACACGTACATACAGCTAGCGTGTAGCTTAGCTTAGCCATCTTTCTTTGGGCTTCACTTGCATCGAATGGTAAAGATCCATAAAGATAACGATCGCTCTTACAAAAAATACAAACTCAATGCTACCTTTGTGAGAAATGTTACTGAAAATGTTTCCCCGACATGACATGTTAGAAAACTAAACAGGCATGAGTATGGCTACGGCTTGTTATTCAAACAGTACGGTAAATTTTCTCCTGTGTGACAGAAAGTTACTAGCCATAGCTAATAGTTTGTGACATCATAATTTCAGAAAAAAAATTCTTACCAGACAATGACATGACAGATTTCTGATCAAGGCAAATATGTTTTGCAGTGATATGGCGTGCTTTATATGTAAAGTTGTTTAATGTCAAAGTGACACTAAAATTAATGGAAGTCTATGGAATGCTAAAGGCTACTGGGCCCTTTCCGGGTTTTTTTTTTCTCGCCCCATGGGTGTTTCAACTTACGCGTCTGTTCCTGCCCCCTTGGTTCCTGCCATAGACAGTAGAAGAAATGGACGGAGCGATGGTGTCGTTTTCAATAGGGACCGGATTAGTAAAATTTTCGATTTTTCAAATTCGTCACCAGGCTACTGCACAAACTCGGGACCCAGCCTATTGGCCAACGAACCCGAATACAATAAACTGACTAGTAGATGCTCATTCACAAGTCAGATAATATATGATAATTTTCTTAATGAATATATTTTTTACCATCATCATAAGTACAATCACTTATAAGTGCAGGGCTAATATTGTACTTCGGGAATTGATTGTTCCTCTACTGACTGGTTCCAGGCCAAGGGGGCAGGAACAGATGCGGAAGTTGAAACACCCATGGGGCGAAAAAAGGGCCCCCTGGAAAGGGCCCAGTAGCCTTTAGCATTCCATAGACTTCCATTCATTTTACCGTCACTTTGACATGAAATAACTTCACATAGGAAGCACGTCATACCTTGATGTTGCCATTGTTGGACACCGGAGAAACCACTGCAAAACATATTTGCCTCGATCGGAAATCTGTCATGTCATTGTCTTGTAAGAAAAGTTTGTCACTAACTAAGCGACAGCGAGTAACTTTCTGTTGCACAGGAGAAAATTTACCGTACTGTTTTAATAACAAGCCGTAGCCATACTCATGCCTGTGTAGTTTGCTGTTCATGTCGGGGGAAACATTTCCAGTAACATTTCCCACAAAGGTAGCATTGAGTTTGTATTTTTTTGTAAGAGGGGTCGTTATATAGTTATGGATCTTTACCATTTGATGCAAGTGAAGCCCAACGAAATATGGCTAAGCTAAGCTAAACGCCAGCCTTGTATCTACATATTAACTACCTAGCTCCCTCAACATGCTAACTTGTAAGATTGCCGGGAATAAAAATTAGTAGAGGAAGAACAAGTCCCTAAGTATCAGCCCTCCACTTAAGTTAGCGTGACTGTACTTATGATGATAGTACAATTATATTCATTAAGAAAATTATCATATGGCATCTGATTTGTGATTGAGCATCTACCAGTCAGTTTATCGTATTTGGGTTCGTTGGCCAACGTCACCAGGCTAGGTCTCGAGTTTGCGCAGTAGCCTGGTGACCAATTTGAAAAATCGAAAATCTGGCTTCATCTGGTACCTATTGAAAACAACGCCATCCCTCAGTCCATTTCTTTTACTGTCTATGGCTATGGTTCCAAAAAGTGTGATGATGTCACCAAAATGCAACCATGTCATATGACCTGAAAACTTGCAGGAGTAAGACCTATGAGTAAGACGCATGTAGACAAATTTGCAAGCGCTTGCAGTTGCTTTCACACAATTGCAAGTGGCTAGCTAACGGCTCCGTGGTGACACAACTTTGTCCTTCCTTTGTGTTTCAATTCACTGACATTTGTGCACGTGTGTTGTACGGCGCTCCCCCACTGAACTTCTCATCTGATACACGTTATTTAAATTCAATTAAAGGACATATCTTTTCTCCGCCCAATTGGGCTTGTTTTGACTTTGTCAGGCGGGTGAAAAACGGCTTGGGCAGGCAAATAAACCGTGGGCTACTTATTGGCCAAAGTATTGTTGGGCGTTTTTTTGCTGCAGTGGGCGGGTTTTCGAACGCGATTGGGCGGAAATCACTCAATCTTATCTGGCAACACTGCTCCTGACTCTTGTTGCAAAAGCACACTACTGCCTCACAACAGTTTTACTCTAAACCAAACTCTATACATAGATTTCACGCCTACGTCACCATGGTTGCAACTGCGCAAGTCCGGGGCAGAAAGAAGCAGGTTGGAAGCCTGTTGGTCGGATAAACCCATAGACAGTAGAAGAAATAAACGAGAAGTTGTGTGTGGTAAACTGCACGAATAGATCTGGAAATGGCATGCGATTGTTTAACATACCAAGGAAAAGGAATGCATTTGCCCAACATCGAAGAAAGTTATGGCTGCAAGCTATAAAAAGGGCGGACTGGGGCAAAGATGGTCCGCTTATGGACTGATTAATCATGTAATTGTACGTGTAAAATGACCAATGCCTTCGCTGTTCGTGTGCATAATCCATTTGCCAGTAAAGTTGTTAACTTTGATTAACTAGGCCAAAGTTGAGTAAAGCTGTGGTCACTCGAACTTAGCTATCTAGCACCAAAGAGCATAGAGCACCTCTAAGCTCTTTGCTAGCACGCTAGCGCAGTGTTAGCTAATTGTTTACTGCCTGGTTATCAATGTCCTAGCGTGTTCATGTTAATCAGTCTACTGCAGAACTGTTGAATGTGATTAAGTAGACTACGGACGATTTAAGCAGTAAAACAGTTTGTTAGTAACACTTAATCAGTCAGTAGCCTATGTTCCGTTTACTGCTAGCTAATGTTATTTTCATATGTTTGTTGTTAGCAGTAGCCAAACTAATGTTGTTAGCCGTCAGTCAGGTCATTCACTTGCAACAAGTGGCATGTTTAATTCCAAACACAGACAAAGTACATCGACAAAGCCTCAAATATGTAAACATACGTTTGGGAACATGTTGACGGTGTTTGTACAAGCCTTCCTGGCTACAGAAGATGGGTTAGTAGGTGAACTACAAGCAACAAACAATACATTCATTATTGGCTTTGGTGTTTTTTTCTATGGCGGGGCATAACTTTCTGCCCCGGATTTGCGTGCGCATGCGCAATGTTTGTAAACATGAAATCTATCTATTCTCAAAACAGAAACACATTTGTCAAAAAAATGAAATTACAATGAAGCAGTTAGTAAACACTACACCAAAAAATTAAAAGCACAACGTTCAGATGTGTATAACAGCACAAGTTGTTTTTACAGCCCTGAAAATTAATTTTTAACTGAAAAATAGCACAATTCACTATGTATTGTACATAGACTAAAATTAAGTGGTAATATTACATTACTTGCTAACATACTTCAAACAAAAATCCATTTCGGGAATGCAGTAGGCCTACAAATGAAAACTACAAGTGCTGTATACAGTGTATTTAGTGCCAGTATTTATTATTGAATTGTTTATTTAAAATTCAGGTAGACTGGGGGTAAAAAAGAGTATAAATAACAACTGCATCTCATCTATACAAAGAACTCTCATTTGGCTTTATTTTATTCAAGGTTTCTCACATACAGTTCTTGGACAAACTTGCATATGCAAGAAGAGAGATGAGGCTGTTTCCAGCATGGTCCAGGTAATTCTCTGCGTTGGTTGCAGCAGTACCGTTTCCCAGACCCTAAGTTGCTGGGGAAGTTGTTGGGGCTTGGATCTTGGATGCTTTCCTGTACTCTGGGACTGCCATCACCTGATGTAAGCCTAACTGTCATGTAGGCTACTGTAGGCAGTGCACCCCTGAATGATTCCTCACTACTCCCCTCAACCTATATTATATTAAGCATAGTTAAAGGTGGTCTCTGTCAGTGTGCTTATTAAGGTCCTATTTGGCATTTATGAGATCTTTGATGCCCTGACCTGTTAGTGAGAGTCTCAATGTCTCAATATCGCCCTCCTTTTTGGCAAGGACAGACTGTCTCTGTGTACGGAGGTGGTATGCCCCCTCCTCTCTCCTCCTCTTTCTGGAGGGGACATCCACCTCAATTGGCTCCACAGTCTCGGTTTAAATGACCCTAGACAGCACACAAATCAGACCTTACTCACATATACTGTCAGTGTCTACATGCTAACCAGAATTTGCTCAACCGAAAGCCGCAGTGAATAAAGAATACACAAATTTGCCGCCACCCTGTCACTGACGAACAGAGCAGAGAAGGCCCTGGAAAGGCCTTCAATGTCTATTCCGTTAAGACCTGTTTGAAAACACATACAGATTGGCATAGTGGTACATCAATTCACATATATTTTTTAAAAGCTAAATGTAGATACACATGTTATATTAATCATCCTAATCAAGTGTCAGACTAAAATCAGGGCTAATCTAGTTTCAAATACACCTATGACTTTATGGCCACTGTACTGTCCGCCTTGAGTGTTTCTGAACTCAATTTGACAGCCAGCCTAACTCCATTCAATAAAGTTGTGACGTCAGGAAATTGCCTCCAAGCCCCGTTTTTAATGAATAAGAGTAAAACTGAAATGATACAAAATGTCTATAAATTCTTAGTACAAAATAAACAGATGAAATGAATGAATGTCCTTTTCAAATCTTCTTTTGTATGCGTTTGAATGTAGACTACGGCAGATGAATCCATGGAACAGCATGGTATATGGTTTTATGAATTATTAAGGAGTTATAACAAAATTAGCTCTATTGCATTACATACTAATGTAATGAAAGTAAGCTATTTGTATACTTACAGACGATGAGGTGTAAGGGCTTAAACAGAACAGATATTAATAGATTTTACTAAATGAGACGAGAGGCTTGTGGTGTTCTTATGGCTCGTTCCAGACCCAATCCAAACCAGTAGGATGTGGCACTTATCCAACATCCCACGAGGAAAAATGCATTGGAACGCAGTGGGACCTCCTACTAGCGAAGTGGGGAGACCTCGCCCTACTCCCACCTGAACAAATCGAAGTCGGATGAAAATGGCGAATCCGGATTTTGTGACCGGTAAGACGTCAAAAATTTGCATAAAACGTCACTTCTGTGTGTTTAGGGTTGCATTATACACATTAATTATAATACATATAATGAATTATAATTATCGATATACTTTTTTAACATGAACTGTGTCACATACGGTTTCAGGCACTAGATTTGTAGCTTGGCAACCGATCACAGAAGCTAGCTCAATGAATAGCCGCGTACGAGTAACAAACCGGGCTGTCTGCATTTGTCTGACTTCGTCTACATACGTCAGTAAGAACTCCGCCTCGCAGCATGGGCGGGCTTCGATCAAGTCGGACACAAGACTTTTGTTTACACCACCTGATCTTCGTAGTAGATGGCGGAGAGGTCATGTGTTGTGTGTGAGGGACAAGGAGGGGGCGGGCGGTTGTAGTAGGGTGCATTGAGACTTCATGTCAGGTCGGTTTTTAATAGCACATTTAAACAAAACAACAGAGATGTCCCAAAGTGCTGCACAACACAAGGATGAAAAATAACACGGCAAAACCATAACCCAAAGATCATTAATAGGTATAGCCTACTGACACAAAGCAATACAATAAAAACGAGATTAACAAATACATAAATAAAAGATTGAGCTTGACAGCATCAGACAAACGCCCCAGAACAAGCTAAGACGAGAGAGAAAAGATATGTCTTCAAACTGGACTAAAATAACGTACATATAAGATGAGAAGTTCCGTGACAGAGCGCTACACAACATCCGTGTCCAGACGTCAATAAACTTTAAACCAACCAGGGCAAAGTTGCGTCACCACGGAGGCGTTAGTTAGACGATTGTAGCCGCGGAAAAGCAACTGCAAGCGCTTGCACGATTTGTCTACATGCGGCTACATCACGTGGGTTTTTAGGTCATCTGACCTTGTGACGTTTTTGTGACAGCGCCACGCCTTTCTGGCAACTCTGACACAAAGTCTAACCATCAATGCCCACAATGCATCACTGACTACATGCGGCTACATCCGTTTGCAAACATTTACCATCACCCGAACGAGCCTAATGTTTCACTCGCGGCGTTAGTTAGATATTCATTCATCAAAATTTTTACTCGTAGTTGACACCAACAGAACGTATTTTTTTCACATATTTCACATGTTGATGTGTTTAACATAAATCATGAAATAAAGTCCGGAGACACCGGTGTCAGGGCTCGCAGCTAGCAACAGCAAGCGTTCAGATGTCAACTAAATTGTTGAATTTGTTACTCGTATATCATAAGGTCTCATTTTTTATTTTAATTTTAATTTTTATTTTAATTTCTAACTGTTGAAAGTTCACTGTTTGTATGAGTCAATGGTCACACAAGGTTTACCGTTATTACTGTAGTTTAATCCAACCATTGACTGTATATAAGAGAATCCAACTGTCAAAATACAGCTTGTGCGGGAGAGGAGCATTTCGATTGGGCCACGTAACACAAGTATCGCCTGTGGTAAACAAACAACGCGTAGAGTCATTTAACCAAATGATCCACACCAGGTCTACTGTTGGTGGACCGCAGACTGAAAAATAAAGATACTGAAACTACTACTTGACTTTATTTTAATGTTTTCACATACTACCATTGACATTATTATGTCTTTCAGTGTTTTTAGATCACTTGGATTACTGCAAGGCACCTTATAATGTCACTTCTCTACCCCATCCTTTACCCATTTAAGTGAATGTTGTATGTATGCTGATGTGTGCAATATGGTTGATTCGTTTTGTAATGTGTATTATGTGTATGCTACGAGACACCTTAATTTCCTTCGGGATCAATAAAGTTAGTCTACTCTACTCTACTCTAATCTCAATTATACAGCCCAGTGTATACACAACAGAGTTGAGCAAAAGTGCTTAGAAGCATTCTAGTAACACAGTAATGAGGAAGCTCATCACTCAATTCCTTCCAGAAGCACAGACAGGGAGAGAGGAGAGTATGGAGGAGGAGAGCGTTACAGTTCATAATGATGTGTTCTCAAGGGACCCAACATTATTCTTAATAGACCTGATGAGACGCCACCTGGAAAACAATGGCAGTCAGCTACCTCAGACCCTGCAAGAGCTGAATACAAGGATAAAGGGTACGAAGGGGGCAAAGAAACTTATGTGGGAGGAGATGGCTATTAACCTGGCCAACCAGTTTAAACAAACATTTGATCCTGCCAGGGTGAGCCGCAAGTGGAACACCCTGGTAGATGCATATAAGAGGATCAAAGATAACAACAAGGGTACAGGCAGGGGAACAATTACATTTAAATTCTTTAATGAAATGGATGCCCTCATGGGATCCAACCATGATGTGGACTTCCCAGTAGTTGGCCATGCTGGGGGGCTACATGTCCGCGAGTTACTGACAGGAGGCCCATTTCCACCAGCTCCCTCTACATCCACCGCACCAACACCTCCCTCTGCACCCACCACACCCATACCTCCCTCTGCACCCACCACACCAACATCAAGAAATACGAGCAGGTTCTCTCAAAACAGTGAGCTGCTGGCATTGCTGCGGGAGTCTGAGGCTGCCAGTCAGAGGAGGCACATTGAACTGCTGGGTCAAATGGCACAGGCTCAGCAGTCATTTGAGACGCTGATGCGAGAGCTCGAGTGCGATTAAATTATTAAATTAATTAATTGGATTGTTAAAAGTGTTACGTTATTATATTCATATTATATATAATATATAAATATATATTTTTTAATCACACGTTTTCATCCTCCTGGCGAGGACAACCATGTGGGTGCTCGTTGCATATATCTGAGGGGCCTATGCACATGTTGTGTAGCATGCATGCAGACATGATAAGCATGACCACAACATCCAATCTGGTGTTTTGCAGGTCTCTCAGCCGCCGCCATTTGCATTTAAGCCTGCCGAAAGCCTGCTTCACCACCACGCAGCCTCGGCTTATCCTGGAGTTGTTCTGTTCATCCTCAGCGGACAGTGCCCCATTGTCCCTCTTTGGAGTTAAAATGAAAGGGTATGCCTGCCCAATATATGCACTGTCCCCCAACAACTTGTTCTGCTCCATGGTTTCAGGCCAGGTCTCAAAAAATGTGGACTTCCTAAGCACTCTGGCATCATGCACCTTGCCAGGTGCCCCTACAAAAATGTCCATGAAGCGCCCACTTTTGTCAACAATCCCTTGGAGAATGACTGAGTAATTTTTTTTTACTGTTTAGGTCATCTCCTCCTCTTGTTGTGGGCCTTTGAATTTTAATGTGGCACCCATCAATGGCCCCTATGATATTGCATATGCCACACTTATTTTGAAAAGCAGCAGAGGAGGCTGCCTTCAGACATCCATTGGCCAGGTAATAAAATTTGGTACAATTTTGCAGAAGGCTGACAGCACCTCCACAACACATCTATGGGCCGTGGATTGCGAAATATTAAATTTGTCGGCGATTTCCCTATCAACAGAATCGAGCATGGTTACTATAGCAACGGTATACATACACATTTTTGAACGAGCTATGCATGGCTCAACACTAGATGGCACTGTATTGCCTAAACTATAATAATATCTGTCAGGGACAGAACAGCCACTGTCAATGAAACAACGCATGACTTTAGAAAAAGAACACAAAATATTGGGATAAGCACAAGTAGGCTTACTGGGTATGGAATTCAACAATAAACAGAATAGTTGACTTACCAGCCATATTTTCAAAGTATTACTACAAGAAAACTCTGTAAACAAATGTACTAAATATGCAAATGAAAAACTGCTTCTTCTCTTTGAAATGTTACATGGAAATGCCAACCAGCACAGAATCTTCTGTAATTAGTGACATCACAATCCAGAAAGGTGATGTCATAAGAAATGCAGGTTGCTATGGAGAGAGAGAGTAATTTGTCATGGTGGAACACTGGGTGAATGAATGCAGAATACACCAAAACAAATAGATAATACTTCATTGCCACACAACCAATTGGTAATTGTAGTTAAGGTAGCTCAGTCCAAGGATAAAAATAAATAAAAATAAATGAATATTAAAAAGAAATAGATCTATTCAGATACGTTTAGTACTGTTCAGGAGTGGACACAGGGTGAACCCAAAAAACTGAAGTATTTTCATATATACAGTATTTTCAAGGCTACCACAATTTAAAAAATAATTCATTCAAAACAATGATAGCTCATTCAGTTCTCTATGAAGTGACATCATGGTTTATGACAGTTTAAGCCGTTAAAAAAAAAAAAAACTACATATGAGAAAAGTGGCTAAGTGCCTTTGGCTTTATAATCTGGTGACTTTGTCCTAGTTTTCAAACTCATCAGTAAAAAAAAGGCTAATGTGGTTCATTTTCTCCCACAAAGTTGTGGAAGAGATGCTGAAACAAAAGCTGATGAGCCGGCCAACTGAGGGCACTGGCATTCTTTACCTGGCTCTTGATAACAAACTTGACCCATCATGTTGACACCTGGGTTGCATGTGGTTGACGTGTCACGAAGAGAAATTGAACACCTTTTTAGCCATAAAAAGTTTACAGCTTTTCACAATTGCTAAAACTTAATTTTTTAAACTTTACCCCATTTTCTCAAAACTGTAAACACAAACTCCAATTGCTCACATGCATTTCCCAAAACTTCTGACTTTTGTTGCAAAAGCACACTACTCCCTCAAAACAGTTTTACATGTGCTCAAAACCAAACTCTATTCTCAAAACAGAAACACAATTGTCAAAATGAAATTACAATGACGCAGGTAGTAAACACTACACCAAAAAATGAAAAACACAACGTTCAGACGTGTATAATAGCATAGTTTTTTTATAGGCCTGAAAATGCATTTTCAACTGAACAATAGCACAATTCGGATGTATATGTATTGTACATAGACTAAAATAAAGTGGTAATATTAGATTACTTGCTAAAACACTTAAAACAAATACATACGTATATGCAGTAAGAGATCACTGGGCTTTATCATGCCTTTGGGTTGGGTCAAGCCACAGCAGCTTATCCACATCACAAGCAATCACTGCGTTCACATGGTGGGATTGGTTTGGTTTGGGATTGGTTTGGGTGTTGCTTTCCAACGGGTGGTCTGTCCCCAAGTCCTTGTTCACATGCAGTTCGTCTAAGCGGATTCGGTCAGAGACCCGGCCCTTTCCGTTACGCTAGGTGGGGGGCGCTGTTGTCAACTTCTATGTTTCTATTACAGTTTTTCTCGATTGGTTTGGCTAATTTCTTGAAACTGAGATGACATTCCTCAAGCTTTAAGGTAAATTGGCCAAACAGACTTACACTTCTTCAAAACATTTCAGATAACCAGCAAAATGTCATATGTCTCCCAAAACGTTCATCCTTGCATCAAAATGAAGTCACTCTCCCATATAAATAGTCAGCACCATAAAAATAGCATAGATCCTTCTCAATTGCTTTGGCACATTGTCATTAACTTCATACTTCTGTCAAAATGAACTGGACGGTGAAGCACAACTGCATGGATCCAACATCACATGCTCATATCGCTCCAAAAATACTTCACCTATGTGTCAAAACTAAATGTTCTCCTCACACAAATCATCAGTGCCCCCAAAATGCATTGTCACTTTGGCATTGTGTAAGTACTATAAGTCAAAATGCTTAGACGTTTTGTCATTATAGGTCTAGCTACACCACACACACTGCACTCATTCTGCCAAGGAAATTGTAACTATTTTTATTCACACATAAAGTACATTTCACGCATTAGAGAACCTAAAAGGAAAATGTATACAGTATTCTGTAAAAAAAAATCAAAATAAAAATTGTATCATGTCACTGCAATCGGCACATTGGCGCCCCCTAAGCTTGCTGAGAAGGTGCCATGCACAGAAGTACCGTGACTCTCTGCCTTGGGGGTGGGGGGGGGGGCTTAGAGGTGGTCTTGCCCGGGGAGTAAAACACTGTAGAACCACCACTGAGCATGGTGTTCGCAAACTCTCCACCTGCAAGCGGAGAAAAACTCCTCAATGGGATTGAGGAACTGAGAATATGGTGGTAGTAACACATGCATCCTTGGATGAGTGGTGGACCATGGCACGGTGGAAGTTCACATTTCCTCACACAATGACAAAGTGTGGTAGGTGGGGCCCTTCGAGACCCCTCTCATTTTCGGGGACTAAATCCATATAAAGACTATCCAGGAAAAGTAGGAGCTTCTGGGTGCTGTACGGGCCCAAGCTTGCAATGTGTGTGGCCACACCATTTTCAGATGTGGCCGCACACACTGTAATATTTCCCACTCACTGACCCGGGACGTTCACTGTGGCCCGTGGGCCAAGGATGTTTCGGCCGCGCCTGTGGCCCTTGGCCAGGTTGAAACTAGCCTCATCAACAAATAAGATTGTTGTCATGAATTTATGACATGCTCCAAAAAATGTATACTATATTGTATTATATCCTTAACTAATTTTGACAATTGAACAGACTATTCTGCATATGATGACTTAAACAATGAAGTTGCGCTGACATGTTTTGAAGAGAATGACCATTACACTGAGAACCAACTAATTGGAATAGATCGGAAAGATCAATTCATTTGGAAAATGTGCTAAATGTGGGCTAATTGTGTTAACTGTAGGTAAGTGTACATAACCATTTGCAAAAATGCACTAGACACTTGAGACAGGTACAAAGCATTTAAAAATTTGATGAAAGCAATGAGAAATGCCATTCTGTTGTGACAAAATGCAAGTTGGTTTGGGGATTTGTCCATGTTGTTTTGAGAATGTCATCTCAGTTTCAAAAAATGAGCCAAACCGATGGAGAAAAACTGTATTATCTTTTAATGCAAGGAACGTCTGTTTCACGCATAACTCTTGAACCACTCATCCGCTTGATCTCAAATTTGGAGGCCGTCATCATAATGTTACCGGTGTGTGCAGTGCCAAGTTTCGTGTTGTTTGGGCAAGAAATGCCAAAGATATCGGCCAAACCATGCCGACCCAGGCTGATAAGATTTACAACGCTAGCTGCTATATTGGACATAACGCGACTAACGGCATAACTACAATAATGGACATAACACGAGTAAACATTTGCCCACAACAAAGCTGCTACGTAGGTAAGATACGCAACAGCAAACTACAGCACTGCACACATATGCTTACAGTGCATACAGGCGACACGTAGAGGAGACTGAACTTTTCACCTCTCATTACGGTTATTCCACATCGCAAAACAGTGGCTAAAGAAAATCTTACAAGTCAGTCAGTGCAAATGTATTTACATAGCCTCCTCCTTTCACCTGATATTATTACCCACTTAAACAATAAGGTGGTCTAAACAAAAACGTAATACTCTGGCACATCTTCTATGGGCTCTGCACTGTTCCTACTAAATAAAGACAATAAACAAACTTTCTGGCGGCATACAAAGATGGTGTTCCAGGAGTTTGACGCATTCGCGTACGTGTTGTGCATTCTGCTGTGTTAGAAAGTCCGTATGAAGGAACAAACTGCGTTTTTTATTTCGTTGATGCATGCCCAATACCCGAAACCAATCCGATCCCCGTACACATGGCAGTCGAAGTGGTTTGGAAACAGCCCAGGCCTGGCGTCGCAAGTGGTTTCCGAAAACCAATTCCAAACCAAACCAATCCCCGTTCACATGAAGCGGTACGATCCCAAACCAGTTGCAATCGGTTTCGACTTGTCCATGTGAACGCACTCAATGATGTCCCTTGCCAGGTAAGAGGGAAAGAATGCCCTGACTTGTCATATCTATCCTTCCTATCTAACACTCGTCCTCTTCCTCCTTTACCTTGCTATGTCTTACTCTCTGTCCTCTTTGTCTCTGATTGGCAGCCATTTTCAAGCTGAAACCTTCTGGTGGCTCTCTAAATTGGCTTACATTGGTGGTGTCAGGTCATTTGCAATGAAGTAAACTCAGTTTTGACTCATTGTGCTTAACGCATGGCATTAGTGCTCTTGTAATTAAATGTGGAGAGGAATGTTTACTATTTTGCATCACGTGTTAAATAATGCAAAATGTGTTTAAACAATGAGAATGTGTTTAGAGTTTTGCAAAGAGGAGTCAGTAAGTTTTGCAAATTGTGTTTTACTATGTAGAATTGTTTAAGGTATTGACAAAAGAGTGAGCAGTTGTGAGAAATAGCTTAAGCAATTGGGAAATTTGGGACCAATTGTTTTTTGTGCTTTAGCAATTTAGAAAAACTGTAATGCTTTATGGTTTTGTTGTCTTATTTTTCATCCTTGTGTTGTGAAGCACTTTGGGGCATAAATGTGCTATAAAAAAAAACCCAACTTGACTTGAAGTCTCAGTGCACCCTACTACAACCCACCGCCCCCTCCCTGTCCCCCACACACAGCACATGACCTCTCCATCATCTACTACGAAGATCGGGAAGGTGCAAGCTCAGTCACGTTGAAGATCTGTGTTTGACTCAACTGCTGCATTTTAATGCTCACCCATGCTGTGACGAGCAGTTCTCATTGACGTATGTAGACAGACGGGTTTGTAACTCGAACGCGCCTAATATTATGCAGGCCTATGATGTGTTAAAGACAGAGGGCGTTGCTTCACCACCAAAAATAACACGTGGTCAAGGTTCGCTTAAAAAAAACAAGTTTTACTTGGTGTCCATTGGGAATCAAATTTTCAGTTCCTGAACGCTGTGACTTTTGGTGTGAACATGTCGGCTGGTTCGAGCCTAGGTGTGGGAACCGGCTGCAGCATAGTTCTGTGTTGGTCTGAAAACAGGTAGAGAGGTAGATTTTTTTAAAGAAAACCTCATGTAATTAGTCATCACTTTTGATTTTGTGCCAGTGAGAGTTAACAATAGCGGTGTTCACACTATCAGGTCAAAAGCGGGCCAACATGGGCATGCTGCTGCCAGGACTTGATGGCTACTCCTGGTCAAACAGAGGGGCTACTTTGGGCCAGAGGTGGCGTCAAGGTGAAGGGTGTGGTGTAGTCTACCTGCAAAGGTAGCTGGACACAAGTTAGGCTATTCATGATATCAACTGATTTTAGTTCCTGTTTCTGTCTTGAAACCCAACGGTGAAGATTCACTGGGTGTAAGGGTTCTGTTTCTTGGGATATTTGTAGTGACACTACCTACAGATACGCTCTGGATACATTTTGTCAACATCAGTACACATTAGCGCTATCATCCAACAATTTACTTCTCTACAGTTTTAAAACATTGACTCTTTCCAACCACTTTCGTCCACGGTTAAAAAGTATGTAACACAATGACTGTCTCCAAATGTGCTGTTTATTGAACATAAAATGATGTATAAATCAGCACAGTGTTTGTCTTACCACATCCATTGTTGTTGTTTAACATTAAACATTAAAACACATTCCAAACAACAACAGTAATAAACAAGAGTATAATTCTTTGCACATTCGCATGATGAAGGCTGAGCCACCAGTCCAAATACAGTATGTGAACTCAGGTCCAGTGAGTTATACATGATTTTACATCAAATAAACCGCACATTTTGAGAGACAGTGTATTCTTTTAAACCCTCTACTCTGTTTAAACTGGGCGGTGCGACTGTGATGGTTTCGCAGAAAGGGGTGTAACTGCCAGGGCACAGCAGTTAGCACCAACCGGCCCGGAAATGGCCTTGGCCTGACCTGGCCCGATGGTGTGACAGTGGCTATTGTTTTTGATGTCTTTGCTGCCCCCTGAAAGACCCGCACATTGTGCACACATTATGTGAAACTTCAGTCTCACACCCAGCCACACACACAGAAGACATACAAAATCAAACAGCTGCAAATCTACCCATGTAGTCTACATTTTAATCTGCCCCTGCCCATGCTTGTGTGTAGGTAAAACCACCAGGACATTACAAACAGGAATTTTGGAACACTTAAGTGTGGTCAGTAGATGTAATACAACTTCAGCTGTTTCCTGACATTTTCACTCTGCTAAACACTTAATTTCTGACCTTAACTTACTTGGCACAGAAAGTTCTACCTAAGAGGAGAGGTGGTGACTTGGACAAAACATTGCTACAGAGAGAATCTTTCTGGATCTCTGAACTAAAAAGCATGTTTTCCCAAAGCAATGAATGAAAATATGAACTTCTCACAGTTCCTGTAATTTTGTGTTTTAGGGGAAAAAACAGTTTGTAGCCTATACAAAAATGTCTATATTATCTGTTTGTAAGGACTGTGATAAAGCCCTTCCCCCTACACCTGGCTCTTGCCTGCTCTGATGCCAATGGACCTTTTTAACTGAATATCTGTGGTGCCTTCACTGTGAGCTTTGAGAATAGCCACATGGCTCAAATGTCTGCTTGGAATTGCATGGTTGCTCCTTTTCCTGAAAGACTTTGTCTGGTCAATTTTTTCAGAGTGCAAACCTTTCTAGCCTTCGTTCACCTTTGGTTTTTATGTACTTGTAGTGCTCTCCTGCACCCTTATCCATGGCTGAAGTGCCCTTGAGTAAGGGCATCTAACCCCACTTTGCACCAGGGACTGTAACTGAAACCTGTACCTAAATAACTGTAAGTCACTCTGGAAAGGGCATCAGCTAAGTGTAATGATTACCCTTGCGCGAGAATATGCCTGAGAGTGAATAGAGAGAACTATCTGTGATATGTCTCCAACTAGACCATCGTTTTGCTCAGTGTGTTGTTATGGCAAAGAAGGCCTCGAGTGGGGACTGTCAGTATTCTGTCTGTATCGTCTGTCAGAGAGGTTTGGCTGTTAGTCGACATTGTGCATATGTGGGTTATTAATAAATCTGAAAGGTTTCAGGGTAATTATGGTTGGAGACATTCCAGAGTATGGCACTGAGGAGTGGTAAACTTGTTGTCAGCGTTGTATGGATTATTTATGGGTTTTAATCATAATGTGGTTGTCAGGGGGGCATAGGTAATGTCACCACAATCTCAGTTGTGAGTCCCCAGTGAGTCCCCAGTCTCTGAGACCTCTAACATACCACTGACTTACTGGCTGATTTTTTTTTTAAAGTCTGACACTCTCATGCGTATGTGTTTCACATTTAGCAGGAAACTATCAATACAGATTCATTTTGGTCTGTAGACCAACTATCGTTTTGACACACTGGGAAAGCAGTGCAGAACCCAAGCTTGGTCATCACTCTGTGAAGGAGCTCAGTGAGCTCCTCAGTCATGAGCAGCAATTCCAGTTACTGTCTGCAGGGGGAGCCATTTCCTCCTCCATTTGCACATCCTTACCTCCAGGGATGGAATGGATGGCAGGGATGGAAGCACACCATTTGCTAAGCCAAATGACACAATGGGAAGAAGTTCCAAGGAGGCATGTTGGCATAGAGCACTGGTACATTACTCCAGAAGATACTTTGGAACTGTGATGGAGTGCGATAACTAGGGTTGGGGATGTGGTCTAACTGCCATTCTAACAAGCCTGGCTCTTCGGTGCTGTGGTCAGAGTGCATGTTTGGTACCTCTAAGACCCAGGTCCTCAGCCAGGTAAGGTGACTTATCCCACTTATTACAGTGGCTAAAAAAGACCAAGAGAGCAAGACCAAAAAAGATGTTTCTTTGCAGATAAAACCAATCTGCTTATGCATTAAGTGAAAGTGTGCAAACTGATCGTCTACTGGAACAGCAGCTTTACTTTGGAATTACTATCCTTAACACACACAGTTAAGCATGACAGCTTAAGAAGAAATTTAAATACCTGAATGGCTGCGTAGAACAGCATGGAACAATGAACATAGAACAATGAACCGTTGACCTTTTGAGAGCTATATTAACAGTCACATACACACACACACACACACACACACTGACGCAAAGATCTATTAGCATTTTTATATATTTATGTCATGGTGTATGTTCTCATTTGTTTTTGCTTGAATGAAAAGCCAGATCTTTAACGTATATCCATTGTGCCCAAACTGTCACCTGTCCAGGATGGAGCGGACTCTCTCACATGTACAGACATCCCAGGCTGCAGAAATGTATTTCAGGAAGGTCAACAATGTTGACAAATTCCCACTTTCCTAGTTCTTGACTGGCAGATGTTGTGGTTAGTAGAATGAATCCATTAACTGTGAGTGTGATGGAGTGACACCATGGCGGTTGATGATGTGCATTGACTGCTGTTTCAATGAGCCTGGATTTTTGGCTCTGTGGTCAGGGTGCATGTTTGGTACCCTGTAGATGTGGGTTAAAGACCTGTATGCTAAGGTGAGTATATGGCTGAACATATGGCAGTGGGCTATCTACATATGCCTCCAATTAAACTCCATAGATGCTGGAATAACCCACTAACTCAGAAATGCAGTCACAAGTGCATCGGGATACTTTACATTTTTCTCCATAGCCCCTGCCACAGCTTGTCTGTCAGTGCCGTAGCTCCGCACACGCACATTAACTCTTGATGGACTGATGTAGACATTTGATGGAGTCCAGAAGGTGTTTGAAAAATGGCAAAGAGCTAAACGCCATAGAGCTACATTGGCAATGGTTCTGAGTTAACTGAGACGCCACAAAATCTACAATCTGGAAAGTGGCTACAGTAAGAGAGCAAAGGATGATGAAGCTCTAATTAAGACTTTGCAAAGTGAGAAGACTTTGCAGAGTGAAAATAGGACTTTGCAGAGCGAAACCAACAAGCTGAAAGCCGAGATGGACCATCAAGCGGCGATCATCGAGAGTCAGGAAGAATGCCTCAACGTCCAGGTTGCTAAAGCCAGCAGGCTCCAAGAGGAATGTGAGGCCTTGAAAGGTGAGGAGGTCCCACCTGGCCCAAGGGTGGCCCAACTCGGTGAACAGCCATCAGCGCCACCTGCTGAACTGGAGGAAGATGAGGCTCCAGAGCAGTTGCTGCACCCTGGTGTGGAAGAAACAGCTGCGAGAGCCCCTTTCCCTGGAAAACCACTCTGAAGAGGCATGGTTGCAGGAAAGAAGTAAAATCAGATGATGTTTACTCTTTTATGTCACTAAGACTACCTCGCCCATCTGATACTGCCTTGTTCTTTCCTGTATGTCTGTATGTCTGTGTGCAGAACTTCATACGGGAAGACATTCTTTTACTGAACTACACTGAACTGAACTGAACTGTACAACGTGGACTAATATCCTATTGCTGTTTTCTGGAAGAAGTTCAACAACCCAGATGACAACTACCATCACAACTGCTTTACTGTTTGCCTTGTGTGTGTTTAATGGGATTATCTGTGTCTGGGATAGTCACCATGAAGTGCACAAAGACAATGTGTTTTTGAAAAATGCTCATGGGTGCGCCAAAGCTAAGGCGGAGAAAGAATGTAGGGTGTGTGCCCTCATGCCATCAGTTGTTGATACTAACCATTTTTTTAATTTAAGGTCTATCGTTTCAAGACATTTTCATCTGGTGATTGGTGTAATGTCATGTGGGTTTAGATTCACTGTGATTTATTGTTTTTGATTTATTGGTTTTCTCATTTCAGTTATCATATATCCATTCATTTTCTATATGTCTATTCATTTGATTTTGTTGTGATCTTTAACTATCGTTTTTTGTGATCAAAAGGGAGGAATGTAGAATTTTACCTGATTTTCTGTATTCTGTCAAATGTATCATTCTGTCAAATGTATCAAATCCTTTAACTGTACCCTGATTTTCTCTCTGTGCAGTAAGAGTCTGTGCTAGACTGTTGTCAGCAGAATTCAGGTTCATAGGCCAAGGGCAACTGTCAGTGGCGGTTCTACAGTGTTTTACTCCCCGGGCGAGCACCCCCTCTATAAATATAAAATATAGTTTTGAATTTTGAAATGTACCAGTGATTTACACGTAGGCCTAAGCCTAGTTTATATATGCAATTTTTTGTACTATGGTTTAAAACTGTATTTCAGTACAATCCCTGAATATATATTTTTTATTAACTTTTAATTGTCTTTTAATTCTAAATGTCATTGCACAAATCTTAGTCTAATAATGGTGGTGGTATTCATTTATTTATTAACTTTTAAAAATAATTTATTATTTTACCTTCAGTGTTTGGTATTTGTTTCGGAAATAAAGTGAATTGCACTGATAAATTCTAAATTATTGTTCACTCTGGGCGGGGTGGGGTGGTATGGGGTGGTGGGGCACCACATAGCATTTGTGCTTAGAGTACCCAAATAGCTAACAACGGCCCTGATGTCTGTTACGCTGTTATGTCTGTTCAAAACTCTGTCTCATCACATGGTCCATTTGACATTACATAATATGTGATTCAGTATCACATATTCTTAATCGCCTGGTTAGTATTCTGCTGGTCTAATCTGATGCAATAATTTATGCTAAGATTTCTGTTAAGATAATAGATAAAATTGCTACTGCCAGATACAGACATCCTACTGCCAGATCCGGAGAGATCAGCTGAATGGATTTAAAGATGATAAAACTCAGCTCTGGGCCTATTTCCTCAAAAACGTGGAGTGCTCCTTTAAGACAAATATCTGTGGTATGAGCCTGTGAGACTCTCAGTAGGCAGCACCACTCCTTTAGTGCCTTTGTTCAAATACTGTGATATTTCTGATGCCAGCAGCATCGGTGCCCACTAAGATGGTACAATAGTGAATGCTTTTGAGTGTGATCACAGAAAAGAACAAATGTAGTAGACCCACACCCACACCCACAATGACTGGAGACATCTCCTCTATGCACGTAGGAAAGCAGCAACAATGCTTTCAACAGGTTGTGAGTAACCACAGCAAGGAGCTTTACACTGAACCAATACACACACAAATATATATATGTAGTTCAAATGCTCTGATATGCACACACACACACACAAGAGCCAAGAAAAATGAGGCGCACACAAGACTTAAGTATCACCAAAAGTGTATCGTAGCCGAAAAGTTGCCTACTGGAGACACTGAGGATGGACTAGATCAGAAACGTCTATTACTCCAGTTTTAGATCCACAAACTTCTTGTGTTGATTTTCGGCTACAATACACTTTTGGTGATACTTAAGTCTTGTGTGCGCCTCATTTTTCTTGGCTCTTGTGTTCTGACTTTTTGTGAGCAGACGCACCAAGCAAGACATAGCTCAAAGTAGGCGCAGACGCCGACCTTCTGTTATCACACACACACACACACACACACACACACACACACACACATACACACCCCAGAGAGCCCCCTAGGAGAAGAAATTAAAATACCTAAATGGCTGGAGGTGTGGTGTGCATATAGACAACATTTGTACACTTCTGTATGACAACATGAAGCAATCATTCATCATATTTACAGTATTGTATACAGGTAAATGGACTGCATTTACAGTACCCAAAGCTCTTTGCAGAGAATGCCTTAAATTTACCCACTCACACACCACTGGCAAGGCTGCCATGCAAACAGCATGAACAGGATGGGGTTCAGGGTTCAGGGTCTTGCTCAAGGACACCTTCACCTAGTCAGCAGTAGTAGGAATCGTACCAGCGGCCCTTCCACCTGTCACCCCTATGGCAGGTAGGCAATACTATATTTACAGCATAGACAGTATGCACATCAATATGTGTACCATAGTTACAGCATGGGCAGGTAATTATATGCACTACCATAGCAGCAAACTTTTTCCCCTGGTGGTTTACATAGATCTAGGACAGCATGTGCTGCCATAGCCTCAAGCTGGATATATCACCTGGGCTATTCTATTCTGTTTGTCCTGGATCTTCGAAAACAATTAGTGTGTAACAATAATGCAACAAGAACTTGATTTTGTTGAACATTTCTCCTGGTTTCTTCATTCCGCTGCGCTGTCGCAAAAACAAGATGAAGCACAAACATACATTAATGACTTGGAACACCACAGCATCAAAGTGGGTCACAAAGATTAATTTACTTCAAAAAATGACAGCAGACAAAGAAAAGGTTATGGACATGGTCCAATAAATTAATATGCCAAAAAGAAATAGAGTGTGTGGTTTTATAAGTTTAATACTTGATTTGGTTTAAGACTTCCACCCAAACAAACGTCTTTATCTTAGGAGTAGAGTGTGTCTCTTGTTCTTAGCACCATTATTGATGACTGAAATGTGTAATATGCCCCCCATTTGTTTTTTATACATAGAAATGTACCTATGTTTGTTCATTTAATGCACCTGTACTGGCATTTTAGTTTGTTCAGCTTTACCCCTCTGGAGCACCAAAATGCTGGACATGTAATCATGTAATGTAAGCATGTAATAATATGCTTATATTACATGATATGTACATATGTGTATACATATGTAATGTGTAATAATATTGTTTCTGTAATGTCATGTAATTTCCATAGTTCCTTTGCTAGATCGCCATGTCTGCAGCCCCCAGGTGAATGTTCTCTGTACAAACTGGCTGGACCAGTTAAGTGGGTGAAGGTGGAAGAGGAGGTAGAGGAGTCATCTGGTGATTGGAGGGTTGCTGGTTCAATCCCACCTCCTCCTGACTATGTCTAAGTGTCCTTGAGCAATACAATGTGACACTGAACCCCATACTCCTCCCGATGTGGGCCTGGCTGGTGCCCTGCACGGCAGTCTTCCACCACTGGTGGGTGAAGGTGAGGCGTTCTATGTAAAGCACTTCGGGTACTCTGCTGAGTGTATGAAAGCACTATTTAAACACAGTCCATTTATGGCACTCACAGTGTCATGTGTTTTCTGAGGATTTACAGTAATGGGAAATTAGGTTTGAAAAGTTTTGAAAAATTACCAATTTATCTTAATCTACATTAGTTTAAGACAGTCACCTACTCTGCTTGGGCCAAACAATTGAGGCTGCAATAAAGTAATAAACTGTCAAACTACTGCCAGGTTCACATATGAACTATAAATAGATATTAAAGGTGTTTTGTTTGCAATTCCACTTTTCCAGTCTCCTGTTTTTTATCAGGTCTTGCTATAACCTATCTCTTCTTTTCCCTGACCAGCTCAGCAACCCTCATCTCTCCTCTCCTAGAGGCCAGTGGGTTGAATGGTGACGCTGGCCTTCACTCCATTGATGTGCAAAGTGAACATATGGACCAGCTGTATGTGTGTGAATGTGATTGAATGTGTGTGAATCAGCCTGTGGAACATGGAATTCAAAGGTAGGAGTCCTAAAAATGTGGACCAAAAGGGAAAAGAACGCCAGCGCTGTGGAGGCCTCAGAGTGACCTGAATGGAATGTCTATTGTCATCCGTCAGGATTCAAATTTGTATGGTGGTGGTGGTGGTGTGTGTGTGTGTGTGTGCGTACGTGCGTGTGTGTGTGTGTGGTCTTTGGGTGGGGGGGTTGTAGCCAGTCAGTCTGTCGTAGGTCTGGTAAGTGGCATTCACATGTGCAGCTGTGTCCTCTCACTCAATCAGTTTGGGAAGTATGTGAACAACTTTTAAATTTACTCCAGGAAATGTCCTCAAGGAGAAGTGTAGATCATTTTATGTCTTGAATTTAATGAAATACCCTGACATTTCTGATTCACCCTGAAGTTAGATACATGCGGTTGACGTCACAATAAATTCAACATAAGGACCTGAAAAATATGTACCTCTTATTTCTCTTGCCACATCATCACACTTAATTATAAATCAGTTTATCCCAGAGGAAAGATGGTGCTTTGTGCCTATAGATGTGACTTCCACATTACTGCGCACTGTAGCTGTAATCCTATATTGCACTGCTGTCATCAGCAAAGACAACAGTTTCTCACAGGCAGAGAAACCACTTGGCCCAAATGCCAGCTATATTAGTTAGAGGACGTAATTTGCCAAATATAAACTGTGTGGCTTCTGCTGAATATCCACCAGGGGGCGACATCTACTTTAGCATAACATAAAATTCTAAAAATAGACTGTTCTTAACATTGCTGAATGCAAGTGTCTCTTTTATCAGTGCTGCCGGTAATCACGTGTTAGTCACAGGAATGCAACATTCCTGGATGTCAATGCATTTTCTGTTAAGCATCTATTTACAAATAACTAAAACAAATAAAACTGTGTATAGGATATGTGTTTAATTAAATAAGCACTTTGATTTTTATTGTAATTTCCTGCTAAGAAATAGGTACATGGGCAGGCTGATTTACCCTACTGTTTTTAATATGAACTACTGCTGACAAAACAACTCTAACTGTGGGCTACAGAACCTAATATCTAATGCAACATTTACCATTTGTGGTTGTCAGAAGGCATGTAAAGCTAATGTCAATTTAATACAAGCTCACAAAAGCAGATAAAACTGTAAAATAATGCTGGAATTTGCTGGCCATTATACACAATTTCATTATATACACTCTTCATTAAAATGTGTTCTTTGAATGAGGGCCATTGTCTTATATGGTCTAGAGTTTAAATTGGGCCAGAGCCCTCCAGAGCTCATCTTCACTTTTTCACCTCGCCAATACAGCTAAGCTCCCTCTGCTACAGTATTTACAGTGACATATTGACCACTAAGTAAAGAAGGGCTCCTCCTCCTTTGAAAACCCAATGTAACCACTGTATATGGTTACTCAGTAAAGAACAATAGAGGCTCCAGAACATACAGGGCAATGCTGTTTTACAGAGGCTGACATGAATGCTTCAGTGACTTTAATGACAAGCTTGAAAAAAAGATTTTAAGCGCTTTTTTTTACCCAGAGATGATCTTTCCACAGCAGAGACGTGACCAGCACACTTAGTCTGGGCCACAGTGCCAGGGGCTGCTAGGTACTAAAAATCTCCTCAAAAAGAGGATCCCTTTGTTGAAATGGTGCCTGTACCTGTCTCTGTATACTTATGCTTACGAGTGATAGTATTATTCAGACAACAGTATCTTACTGTCTCCCAGTTTGGTCCCTTACAACAAAAGAAATCACTGACCCAATAGCTAGATTGTACAACAGAGCATACAAGATCCATTATTAACTTCCCAATTTCACCCATCACTTGCACATTCAAATGCAGTGACTTCCCAGAACTACATCAACAATTACTCCATGACATAATTCAGTGATCCAAACAAATTGTAATCCAAACAAATTGTCCCAACACAACCCTTTCTGCAATCCCCTCAGCACCACACACGCCTCAGTGGCGCATTACTAGATTCAGCAACACATGCACTCCTCCCAGAAACACATATGGTCAGAGATCATTCATTCACACCTACACAAAAATCTGGAAAGGAGGTCCTATACAACATTTTTTGTTGAACAGTTAAAACTGTAACCACTGAATTCTTTTCAGCAGTCAGGCTATACTGCCACTTGAATGTCTCTACCCTTTGTACCCCTTATTTTGTCAATGCACAGTATTAAATGTTTTATGTTTTGGAGTGCTGTTTGTGGATTGTGGGTTGTACAGTTGATCTCTGTTGTTTGTGCTGCAGAACAGGAATCTGCTGAAAATCAGCTTGAACTGAGTCAGGTCTGCTAACTGTAACTGTTTTGTTACTTTTAATCTTTCCTATAATAAAGTAAGGTGTAATGTGTAAGCCTGGAGTCTGTTGGGCTAAGGCATATATTGTATGTTTATTGTAAGATCTAAGTGTAAAGTGGTGGGATACAGATGTTTTTTTATAAAATACTTTATTAAAGAATATACTGTATATAGTTTTCATTTTCACCAATATCCTGCAAACCTTTACTCATGACAATTAATGTGAGCAGAGATGTAAACTTCAGTATATGGCAGTAACAAAAAACTTTTTTTCTAGCCTCTGTGGCCTTCTACGTCACGAAGTTATCCTAAATGTTTCAAAAGATTCTACAGGGTCACAGCTCTCCTTTGGCACCAGCCATGTGCACTGCCTTTTTTGGTAAACCCCCCCCCCAAAAAAAACCCTGCCAAATTTAAACATGGTGGCTGTGTACAATGTTTTAAGTCTGAAGATGAAGAGCATATTTTTGTAATTTCTTATGGGAACCTAAATTTAAAAAATTGCAGGTGTGTGGACCTCCATTTTTCTTTTAAAGGCTTGCTACTGAAACAGTTTCCCCCACGCAGAATTGGCAATGAACGTCTGCTAGAAATGTCAGCCAGAATCAGGACATCAATCACAAGTCATCTATAAGACACTCTTGGATGATCATCTGGGGGCAATGAATACTTTGAGTTTCGTAGCCCACATTTTGCTTGGGGAACCTAAATGTCTCTAAGTACAAGTGTACCAGCCTGATATATTTGCAGCAAGTGAGTAGCCTTCTAGAACAAAGCTTCAACACAGGTTATCTCTATTGAAAATATGTGCATTTAATTTTCAAACTTGTATTACAAGCCCATACATTTTCCATTTTAAAAATTGAGATTTAAGTTAAGGTTGAGTTGAGCTGAGCTTAAAGAACATACAAACAGACTGTCATTAAAAAGCTGAAACATGGACAGTTGTGGTTTAAACTACTCAAAATATACTACATCTAAACCCAGTAAGAGGGAGGCTTCTTTTACACAATAAATCCAAAATAAGATGTAAACCCAGATGTAAAGCAGCAAGGGCTATGATTCAAGGTTATTGTACAATCACTCATATACAGGCACATACAAGATTAGACATTATAGTGTTAAAAATGGGTACTAAAAAGTGACAATACAATATTGCATCAACAATCATCCTGTTTGGATTTTTTCTGGATATACGGGAGTCCCAACAGAGAGTGTGGTGACTGCGGCAGAGTTGGCCATTGACTCATGGAGTAAATAAATACCAAAGGTGACCTGTGAACAAACGCATTAGTGAGACTATGACTTGGGGCTCCGGGAGAACTGTGCTTTGTGCAATGAGTGGAAAATGTCTCGTGTCTGTAGGTAATTGAGCCATTAGTTCTTAAGTCAGGTTGCCTTCAGGCAACATGACGAATAGATCCATTTTTACATGAAGATATTCTGATTACACCAATTTTCTCCAGACTTAAAGGGATAATGGAATAAAAATATCAAGGCAGATTGGGGAAAAAAAACAGTCACTCGCAGACACAAACACAAACCTTTTTGAACCACAAAGCAGTCATACGGCTATACGATTTAAAATATTCTATGTTACAGAAACCAGAACTTCTCGCAAAATCTTGGTAGTATTTTACACATTATACTGACTTAGCACCAGTGAGCCTAGACTACCTTTGCCTGGCGACAGTCGGCCAGGGACTTGAGTGGTTCCTGGGTTCTGGCGCCAGTCTCCTGATCGATCCCTATCATCTGGCACCGGCCACATCGGCCCACCACCTGAGGAGAACTCCACTCATTAGAGCAGAGAAGGAAGTGGACCTCTCCTCCTCTGACACTTGTACTTCCTGCAGCACCAGCAGAACTATTGTGGTGTTGAGTGTGTGTAATTAAGAAACAGACGATTTTATTTTACCAGTAATTTGGTGTTACTTATTGTTAAACAGGAACAGTCACCAACAGAACTGGTGCAGTATGTGTGATTTAGAGACATACAGTGAGTGTTTTTTTTCTAGAAATTTGGTGTTTGTTAAACAGGACTAGTCATCACCAACCAAACTACTGTGGCATGTATGAGATTTAGAGATTGCATTTTATTTCACCTTGAATTTGATGTTTTCTATTACTAGTGCACTGTGTGTGACTTAGAGAAAGAGCATTCCTTTTTACCCTGAATTTGGTGTTTCCAATCGTTAAACAGGACCAGTCATCCTCCTCGAACGGCTGCGTGCCTGATACCACCAAATTGGCCCGGAAGCGGGCAGTGAGCTGCTGTGTTGTGATTGCCTGAGGGACACTTGAGTCGTCCAGCCTGTTCCATGGATGATTGGACAACCACCAGCAAGGGAGGGGGAGGGAAAACAGGTAAATCGCTCGTAATCACAATGTTCCACATGCACAATCGTGTGTGTTTGCATTAAATGACATGTTGAAAAAATAACGTCTACTACTGATTGGCGATTCGCTGATGCAACATGTCCACGCTGGCTCTGTTGATAAGCAGGTACTGGGCCTCATTCACCAGGGAGAGAGCAGCAGCAGGACAGTCCTCTGCTGTGAGAGAAATGGAAATGAGTCATATTACCAAATCACGAAAGGAGAATGAAAATGGGTCACTGTATCTAATTATCATAAGATGCATGAACAGTGAGGTTATTTTAAAACTCAAGACATCTAATTTCAACTGATACCAAGTAAAAAATAAAATAAATGTGGTTACACATAATATGAAACTGGATATACTGTATGTTGTCTACACATGCACATTTTATGCATATCAAAACCTTTCTCTCAGTGTAAAGCCTTTTTTTTTACAAAACAAAATCAGGTACACATACCATTTGTTGGAGCCTTTTTCATGTTGCGGATAAACTCTGGGTTTTGTTTGATAAGGCGACAGGGCTTTCTAAGGAACTCGGAAAACCAGGCGGCAGCTTCATCTCCACAATCTACTGTCTGCACCCTGGAGATGGAGAGAGGGGAAGGAAATGTGTGCTTTTTTTGCCTTATAGTGTATATGCCGATTTAGCCCTTACTGAGAAAGAGAATAAAAAAACATGACATGTTGAGTTGTAGCACCTGTCACCACACACTTTGCTCTGACAAGTCCTCCAACTGCTGCCCTGCTTCTTCCTGTTCCCCAGTGGTACAGTGATGCTGTTCATGCCTGTGAGGGACATTTTTGTACCACATTTAGAACATGCTGTACAACAAATACAATAATAAACTACAACATATTAACCACTGATGGGCAACCTCTAGTACCTGAACAATCTAGTATCACATATAAGTCATTTATTAAATCAGCAATTCTAATTAGCAGAATTTTTCAGCAACATAGAAGAGTTAATTATTGAAATCGCCTGTATTAAGTGCATGGGTATAACGAGATGATTTGGGATTATGTGGTACAAGATTGTAGTTTCTCTATCCAGGATGCCCAAAACTCAAATGAATGTCCTGTCTTGTGTACACATGGTCTCTAAAAGGGTAGTGAAACTGTAGTTGCACGCAGTATGCCTCAAAAGCAAAAAAAAAAGCTCTGCACCGCAGATAACCCAGTTAGAGGCTGGATGCTGCACCTGGAGCCCTGACGTGGAGGGCGTTGGAGGCCAGAGAGATCTGTGGCTGGATCTGACACAGCATGTTCTCCCTCTTCTGGCTCAGGCACACGCCGTTCTCGTTCACGACCATCCACATGCGGTCATATAGCAGACCCAGAGAACCCACACTCCACTCTTTCACCTGCACACAACGAGAGGGCGACAATAATATGTATTATTGAATATAGACTAAATACTTAAAATATATTTAAAAGAAGGACAGACAGACAGACAGACAGACAGACAGACAGATAGACAGATAGATAGATAGATAGATAGATAGATAGAGCACCCATGATCCATTTCTTCACCTGCACACAACTGCACATATGGCCACATCCTATCTCTGTGTTCCATTTCCCTTACATGACATCACAGCACAACATTACACTTCATAGCTGTTATGAAAATTATACCAACAAGAGACAAGACTGCATCTTCCCTAATGTAGGAGGATTCCATTTGCATAATCATTGCATGGCATTACAAGCTGTTCTTGTGACATTTCACGTCTTAAAATTACATTTTTTGAAATTAGAATTCACCATGGGTGGCACAGGGCGACATACCTCAAATGCTGCGCAAGACTTTATGGGGTAGATAAATATATTAGTCAGTGTCTGGGTCTTATTTCCGTCCGTAGGTCCCTTGGGACTTTGAACCATAATCTCTTCTCCACATGTGCTTGAAATTAAAAAGGGATCTTTCTCCCTGTGGTCTGTCTCGCGACCAAGGTGTCTGTTGGACAGAGAGGAACTGAAGGGCCCTATGGAGTCCTCAACGGAGACAGCTAATTTTAGCTTAGCCAGCCTTTCCTCGTCCACTCTAAACGGCTTATCTGTGAAGCAGTTCACAATGAAAGTCAGGAATTTCTGGCAGTCTTCAAACGTTGACATGTATCCAAATGAGACGCGCACTGATCCCGTCGGTCGACCATCAACAAGGTCAATATCGTCTCCGCAGACATGGCCGGCCTTGACAGAAATGAAAGAAAAAAAAGAAAAAAAAACGGTGTCATTTCATGAGGCAGTATTCTCATTATAATTTGCTGACTGAACAGTGGGGTTGACAGCAAGCTCCCCGCACTGACATACCTCCAGGTTATCCTTCACCTCCTGATTACTGATGCCCAGAAAGGACTGGCAGGCCCCTGTGTTACAAAAGCAGCCAGTGCGCACATGGATATTAAACAGGCTGGCCAGCTTGTCCACCTAGACAGAAAAAGCCATGATGTGACAAGTTGTTTTGGGAAGTTTGGTATGTCAGCTAATTGGACATTTTTTTTGTATGTGAAATTATTCAGCTAAATTATCGACAGCCAACAACCTTGGCAAATGCCAACTACATCTCAGCGGGCACTACTTACAACAGCAATGTAGTGTGTGTGTGAGTATGTCTGTGTGTTTGTGTGTGCATGCGTGCGAGTATGCATGTGTGTGTTTGTGTGTGTGTGTGTGCGTGCATGTGTGCGTGTGAGGGTATGTGTGTGTCTGCGACGTGTACGTGCACAGTGTATATGTTGATTTGTCTGAGTGAGTAACGGGAGTAGTGTGTTTTACATGATTATACACCACATGATGGTGAAGTTGAATGAAGTCGTAAAGGCAGGCTGCTAGCAAAAGCATCCCCTTTTCTGTGGTTATCAACCTACATAATAGGGCTTGACTGGCCCTCATGCAGTCTCTTTGATATATCATGTCATAGAGAGAGAGAGAGAGGGAGAGAGAAAGAGAGAAAGAGAGCGCACACCTGAGAGTAGCCAACCACTGTGCCGTGGCGGTCGAGCACGTTGAAGTTGAGAACGGCTCCCTGGGAGGCTGGGTCCTGGAACTCATTGTCACAGTAGATCTGGGCCACCGGCCGACCGTTGCTATGCAGCAGACTGGAGAGCATTACGTAGGTGTAGCGCGCCAGACCAAATGTGTGCTGCTGGATCCTGACCATGCCTCCTGCAGACCAAATAAAAGCTGTCATTCCCAAGGAAAAAGCTTGCAAATCTGACAGCCACCAAGCAAGCAAGCAGGCATGCATGGGTGCGTACACACACACACACATGTACACACACATACACACACACACACACACACACACACATACACACACACACACACTATATGCACCCTCACATTATTGCGTGCCACTCCAAAGCTTTTAGGAGCCAGCGTGTTTTTAATGAGCTAGGCTGCTGGTGAAGGAGAGAGCGGAGTCTGCTGTTATGACACATTCACAACCACCTCCACAGGTGGTGGGGTGCAGAATTACTCATCAAATAAAGGGGGAAATATTAATAGCGTTTGCCACTGTGTGAAGAGGTAGAAGTAAGCCTGTGTGTACAGGGAGTTTAGGTTTGTCTGATTAATACCTGTTAGCCTGTGAAGGGCCTCAAAGCCATGATGGACAGAAATAATATCCAGAAAAGAGATAGTGCCATCTTCAAACCTAATAGCCATGACAGAAAAATACAGCAAAAAAAGGGATTACATTTACACATATTCATTTTTTAGCTAGATATACAGATTTCCAAATCTGTTATTTCAGCCGGCACAACCAGAAGGCCATGTTTAATCTCAGCTATCTGTTGGATAACAGCAATGTTGGACTCAGTACTGTGGGCTTATAAACTCAGCTTTGAAGACATCCATCACAGACAGACCATGCCAGTAGTTAGTGCCATTTTGAAGGCAATATGTAGGACTATGGCCAAAACTGGTACTGCAGTCAATTCAAAATACCGGTACTGTAAAGCATTGTTTCTTCTTCACATGCAAGAGGCAAAGCACAAAATCAAAACATAAACAAAAATTTGCCAGCTGTTATTTAAGTTTTAAAGTGTAAATATTTTTGGTTCTACTATTGTTGCCAGTGAAATGTCTCCTTAATGTCTGGTGACATGTCATGACTATTTTATTATAACTTGCCGTTAATTTCTTACATATAGCACCTTTTTAAAAAACACTCATAATAAACTAAATATTTCAAGCACTGGCTGAGTGGGAAGAATATTCGCGTGTAAACAACTCTGGGAAGGAAGGAGGCAGAGGATTTTTTTTAATTGGACCGCTGCTTTTGGCCTGTACCTGCTGGACACACTTGACTTGGGCACAAAATAATCCCCGTCTCCAGCGAGGTAAGCTGCTGCGGTTCCCCCACCGAAGTAGCCCTTCCGCAAGAGCGCCGCGGCCTCGTTCCGCACCAGCAGCGCCCCTAATCCTGTGGGAAAGCCGAACATCTTGTAGAAGGAGACAGGGATAAAATCGGCGGGGCATTCCTGCAGATCCAGGCCGGAGCAGCCTACCAGAGCGGAGGCATCCAGGAGAACCAGCCATCGACCGGGCCTCTCGCACGCTGGGTACAAGAGCCCCATCTGGATGCCGCTCACATAGCTGAGAGGGTACTTCCTGCCAGAGAAGTTGCTCTGAGCTGGGTAGCAGAAGAGGTGATGGGGCAGGGATTCATCTGTGCTCGTCGCCTGGGGCGGGCGTCTGGCTCGAGCCTCCACCTCGCTGGGGGAGACCGGGAGGCAGGTCACGCCCAGCTGGCTGCTCGCCCCACGGATGCCCACCACTGATGTGTGGTTGTCGGTCAAGTAGCAGAAGTGGCTGCCCGGCTGTCCGTTGCGGGCGGACCTCCAGGGAAAGCTGTCAGCCACTAGCCTGAGTGCTGCAGTGCAGCCGGAGGTGAAGATGACTGTGTGCTTCTCTGGACTCGTGTTAAAGTGCTCCAGTACCCTGCAGTCAGAATGCAACACAACACACTTTCACACACACTACGGGAGCTCATTTGCAAGATTTGCCATCAGCACTGTCCTAATTGTTGTATTAATTCCTGTTGCGAGCTTTTCAGTAGACAAATGAAAATGCATTTATCTAGTACATTAGTAAAAACAAAACCACAACACATAAATGAACAACAAATGTTTCATACTATGTGGCTGTATACAGCAGGAGGTATATCAAATAGGATGGAAATGGAGTTAGTCCCTCTTTGCTTGTGTTCTGGTTTATTTTCGGAGCAACTGACAGGGGATGGGAGATTAGTGAAGCCTTTTACCTGTATCTGACATGTTCCACTGTATCATGTGTCAGCCGACTGCTCAGATTGTGGCTATGGGGATTGCCTAAAATAGAACGATAAGCCTGTTTATTCACATGTCTTTCAGCAGTTCATGTGGTTGTAGATCAATTTTTGAAATTAAATACTACCCTAATCTTTCAATTAGTCAGTTAATATAACAGCATTCATAGGCCTAATTATAATGAAGAAAAAATTCTCACAAACATATTATGAATGTTTCTTTTTTAACTAGTAACTCAGTCATTACAGTTGACTGTACAGTTGTTTTACCATAGACATTTCTGGTAAGGTCTTGGTAGAAGGCTTCTATCTGGGATTTAGGGTATAGCGTTGTTCCAGCATGGTCAAGGTAGGTGATACCTGTGACAGAAACAGTATAGATGAAACTGCAAACCCAGTGCGTGTGTTATGTTGAATCCATACTCCTGGGCTGGCTGCTACACTCTGTATGATACTAGAAGGAATTAGACTATGTTTGGAATATTGAAAGTGGTAGTAGGCCTACTTGGTATTTCTAAGAAATAAAGGGACATTTCTATGGCAAGCCCTTTTAACATTTAAAAGTTTGACTATCCAGAATGAAGATTGTAGATATCAATGTCTTTCTGACTAGTCGTAATTACATTTTGGATAGTTGAAATTGTCATTCAAGATATCTGTAACGTAATTGTGACTAGTCAAAGTGACAAATAGATATCTCTAATACAGTTTTGACTAGGCAAAACTGAATTACAGATATTTGCAATTATGCCATGGAAAACGACACCCCATTAAGCTCGTCACACAGCTTAAATCACAATTGCAGATATCTGTAATTTAGTTTTGACTAGGCAGAATGAAAGTTAAAGATCTCAAACATCAATGACTAGTTCAAATTATTGTGGAGGACGTTGCTCTATTTTACATATGCATAAATATGTAATTTCCCTTCCACACCATAATCAAAGAAGAGGTGGGTTCATTTCCTTATTTCTGTAAATGGAAGAAGAAAGTAGCAGGCACTGGCTGTAATCAAAACAAAAAGAAACACAAGAAAATGGAATCTTGTGGAAAGTAACATTAAATTATCATTTCACGCTGCCAGCTCTTCTTACATGGATGGCAGCATTACAAGTTGATTAAAACCTTCTTCGCCCTCTGGCTGCTCCGACATGTTCCTAATCACTGCTAATTACAAGTTAACAGTTAACAGGTGCTATGTGAACACGCTCTGGTCCTGCCTAAAGTGGGATGCGGGCCTCATTTGCATACAGATATCTGCAACGTCATTTCGCCTAGTCAAAATTCTAATTAGATACAGATATCTGTAATTACATTTTCATTAGGCCGAATGGAAGTTACAGATATCTCCCATTTCAGATATCTCTAATCAAAATTCATTCCACGATATCTATAACTTGATAATAGATATCTACAATTAAATTTTCACTATCCCTAACTACAGTTTGAGATATCTATAACGCTATTTGACTAGTCCTAATTCTAGTTACAGATATCTACAATGTCATTTCGTCTAGTCAAAACTTAATTTAAGAGATCTAAAAAAGGAACATGTAGATATCTTGAATTGAGTTGAATTAAAGAGGTCTTAAACTGGAGTTATGACTAGTCAGAAACAAAGGAATGGCAAAAGTAGTGCCTTAGGAAGAATGTCTTTGTGAATATCTGAAATGACAATTATGGATAGGAAACATGTAGTTGCAGATATCTGAAATGTTCTTTTTGATTAGGCAAAACTAAATTACACATATTTCCAACACATATCCAGTTTAACTGTTAAAACGTGAACATGGCTTGCCATACATTTCTTTACTGTAATGTGATCAAAAGACAAAAGAGGGCGCCAACACATGCTTTAACGGGTGCGAAAGCAGGCTGCACATCATCATATCACTACGAAACTTCACTGAAGCTATCGGCTACACAAGAGCAGAGCAGCAGCAGCAGCAACGACTCTCAACCTCGTTCATAAACAACGTATTTGCCCCCTATGTCTGTTTTTGTAGGAAGTGTGTAAAAAATGTCAGTACTGGAATATGCAGCTGATATTGCATGAGACAACTTACTTTCCATTAAACATCAAGTACAAATAATGAACCAGAACAAGAAGAGAACAACACTGGAACGTTGGAGATGGTAAAATCGTGAAATAAGATGAACCAATTCTTTGGGTTTTTGCGACGATAGAAATCAGTGTATGGAGCGAATTCCCATGTCCTAAAATTAATGAACGTCGACAGACCTTTTATTCTGCTGAACTCCTTTTCGATCATCTCCGGCAAGTCATTGTCATACCCGTAACCCCCCCAGATTTCTTGGAAACCCTCAAATGAGAGAATGTCCTGAAGCTCCATGCTACTACCACATCTTTAAGAGCGTTCGCGGTAATGTAACTTTAACCTCATAACTGTCACGTGTAGTCTGGCCACAAAGTTAAACATAGGTGAAATGCCTGAAACTCGTAATCAGGGTCCAAAGACCATAACTCAAGGACGAGACAGTGCCGAGACCCATTTAAAAACGTGTTTACAGTGATTTGTATTGGTTTCACTTTGCAGCGGTATCAAAGAGGAAGGGCGTCTTCACAATGAGTAAAGCAATCGTTTTATGCACTTCGCTAGATTCCATGTTGTAAAATATATTTCATGGTGGACCCGCAGTGAGAATGGTAGCCTGTAGGCTATAAGGTGTTTTGGGAAAGAAAATCCGTGCAGGCTGAGGCAGTAAAGTGGTTGTCTCTATTGTATTCCTAATGGCCAACCTGTCAACTTCATTCAATTTTAAACGGCAGTATGTTGGCGGATCTTTACTTACTATTGGCTTAGCAGATGGCCAAAGATTGACCCGGTTGAGGATGGGTCACAGCTCACACGAGTACTGTCATTTTACAGAGTTCTATTTCGCCAGCAAAAATACACATTTCCACACTTTTTTTGGCTTAAACTGTCCGTCTTCAAGTGGGAAAAGCAAAAGGATGTATGTTGGTGTATTATAAAAATTCAACAATACACTAACAAGATTTTGTACTTAATCCTACAGGATGCTTGTTATATTATTGAAGCTGGGCAGTGATGCAGATCTCTGCTGTGTGCTGTGGTTTAAAGTGGAGCCTATCTACAGCCAGAGAAAAGAAGCTGCTAAATTTATGTTCCAGATACTTTGCTGCTAAGTGCCCACACAAACACTTTCTCACACGCACTCACACTCACACACACAACCACTTACACACATGGATACACAGACACAGAGGAATACACACCTGAAACACACGGTTTCCTCGAGGTTACTGACTATGCACTTATGGTTTGGGATAGAACGGTACGAGGTCCAGAGAGCTCTTTTTATTGTGTGTTCCCATCCCAAGCAGCAGGCAGTAATTAAATATGCCACTTCTGCCCGACTGACTCATTTAGTTCATAATTTTTCTGCTGTGCTGAATGCATCTCGCTCTGTTAAAAAGGACCACATTGTATTCACAGGGCTGTGGCCTCATTAGGAGGGGCAGTTGGCCGGCGTGTGGGGGAGGGGGAAGCTGTCTACTGAAACGTTGTGTCTTCATCATGTTTCACCAAGATCCAAGACCAAGGATCTGCATAGGCTTGTGGAATTCCGTTTTTTTTATTTCTATTCTCTCATTTTAGTTTTGCTGCTGGAAAAAAAGCCCCCTGGTGATTTGGACAGCAGACATCATCCTACATTACCAGTTTGAAGTGTTGCAGGTAAGCGCATCTCCATGGTAAGCCTCCCATGTATAATTCAGTTGATTACAGTAGATTACACAATCTGTGGCTAAATGTATCACAGCATGATCAGACTATACCCGGTCTGAGTCCCCCTTTTCTTGCTTCATGAGCTAAGATAGGAGCCAGCCAGCTCTCTGTGCCGTGGAGCCAACTGTAAGCGTTAAACACGACGAAGGACTGTAAGTTCACTTCCCCTAGTGCAGGGCTTATCAGAGGCTAAGCCAGGGGATGAAAAAACAGTAAAGCCAGTCTCCCTCTAGCACGACTGTGGGCATAAGGCCATCTGTCCATTCTCTGAATACAACTGACAACAAAAGGGGGGGGGGACAACTCTTCTCCCTCTCTCTCTCCCTCTCTCTCTCTGGAGCACTCAGACAGACACTGGACATACTCTCTCTCTGAGGGGGACGAGAAGGACTAGAGGGGAAAAAGCGACCCACCGGAGTCTTCTGAAACGGCCCAGCAGGTCAGTTATGTTGAACTCTCCATGATAAACTAAATCCTTGTGACAGATATACTTTTAGAGGCCTCCAGTGGACTTAATGAGGCTTTACCACTTCGTCTTACGCTGCTGAGCGCCTAACTGGGCTTAGAAATGGTTGAAAGGCAGATAGAAGTTATATATACATTTATCTTTAGATAGAAGGCAAAAAACTGTTAACTGTTTGTTACTAAACTGTTGGAAACGTGACTGGAGTTGCTACGGTATCTAATCTTCGTCATGACCATTGGAGCGGGGCGACACAAGTGATGGACAAACACCGACATTTATGACTTGTGTATTACAGTTACTAAAGTATTACAGCATTTTATTATTCTTATTATTATAGTTTATGTTAATTATTTACTCCACTTTTTGTTTAGAAATCACAGTTATTCATTACTGGCGTTTTTCATCAAAGAAAGGCAAACCATGACTTGCTCCTAGTCATGGATTTAGGATTTGTATAGTCCTTGGAATTTTTCTCTTATTCCTTTGTGAGATTTCGTGCCTCGTTAAATGTCGGTCAGTGTTTTAATCCTGAGGCAGATATGCAAAGACGACAAGGAACAGAAAGAAAAAAAAAAACGTGTATTTGTATTTTGTTATCAGCGTTCTATCTGTATTCATTAGTGTTAATATTATAAGGGTGCTGTGTTCTCAAAGTCCTGAGTGGGTGCTGACATGCTGGAGGAGACAGAAGTGGGTCAAAGGGGTTTTAGCATTAGCCAAACAAATCCTGGCCTATAGGATTAGGCCCTCGGGTTGCGTTGGGTTTGATGCATTTACCTGATAGAGCTACACTACAGAGAGAGAGAGAGAGAGAGAGAGAAGATGGGGGCTGAACTGTGAAGCAGGTTCTTCTTAATATGCCTGGATTTGACTTATCTTTGGCAGCGTTACATTAATGCTCTCGTCATACATTTTGGGTGACAATGAAAGGAAACAGAGGCCTGATGTAGATAGCGGCTTAACTGGATGATGTTAGCACTGTAGTTGAGTTATACACCTTTGGCCTGTTATGGACAAGCTAGTCTGTGAGGGATTGATTAAAAAACATCCAGTATGTCTTTTTGAGTTTGATTTTGAGTTTGAATTCATCGTATATTGATTATGGATTGTAATTTAGATGAATCTTTCCATCCTAGATATGCCATGGAGATAGAGCACACCGCATATCTCAGCATCCATGTAAGTATAATATGGCAAATGCGAATAAAAACTAATATATCCCAAAAGATATAGCCTATCTCAAAGGAAACACTTCAAGATTGTGTAAAGGAAATGTCTAAAAATGAGCACACAGTTGTCAAAAATGGTAAATAAGTCAGATGAAAAAGAGAAACCAATTGATGCATACTTTCACCCACCCTTCCCCTTTGTGCCTACAGAGAGCGCATAGCCTAACACTGTACACTTTTTGTGTTTGGGGCTACAGCTGAGCGTTGGTGCTGCGCTCAGACATGTGAATTATCACCAGTGCAGACAGCAAAGAGAGAGAACGCTTGTGAAACCAGAACAGTGAGACATTGTCCTCTTTCGGTGCCATATTAGCAGCATCTTATTAGATATGGTCACACTGGCATCACTTGATCCCAAGACCCCAGCGGCAGACAAACAGGCCCCTTTGTGTCATATGTAAGCGCATGTTGTCACACTAGTTCTATTTATCTGCGACCAATGGAGAGATCTCGTGTGTTGGGATTGAATCAGGGGCAGGCCTTGGGTCCCTCCCACTTGCTTAACTAAGAAATCAGTGACATGACTAGCAACTTGATGGCAACTGCATGTATGTGGATTATTTTTTCGCTCTGTGTTTCGCGGGCTTTTAAAAAATGACATCAAGTGAGACAGAATGATGCGGTAACGACGTACAAAAGGCTTTGTGTTTTACACGTGATGCTGTGTTTCTGGATTGTTCCAACATATTTTATTCCTCTCTCTCTTTCTCTTTCTCTTGCTCTCTTTTGCTCTTTGTCTCTGTGTTTCTCTGTTTGATTTGTTTGTGATTATGTGTGTGTGTGTGTGTGTGTGTGAGCAGGTTTTATTTTTGTGAGCCTGTGAGAGGAGCACCTTCATCGTCACTGAACATGAATATTAACGACCCTGAGGGTGGTTCCTTGGATGGGGGTCTCAACGTGACCCTAACGATACGTCTCCTGATGCACGGCAAGGTGAGACCACAAAACCTGACCTTTTGTTTTGCCAAACTACATCATATGATAGCTAATTTCCCTGGCTCTCATTTGAATGGAGAAGGAGAGCCCAGAACAGGAAAATCTCTGTGGCAAACACCTGAAATTTTGCCATAATTATAGATGGAAATAGATAGGTGGATAGTTATTATATGGATCCCATGAGATATTTCAGACATATATGAATCTTAAAGGAGGCCTTCACACCTTTAAGGGGTATACCGCAGGTGCTATTTTGTGACTTTACCTTGACGTGACCATACAAAAAGCGCATAAAGGTGTGACTGACCGAAACGTCAGCTTTTCTGCCATTTTGTCACTAAAAGTGGTTTGTTGATCAAGCAACCAGCGTTGCACTTTTCATGTGGTTTGTCAAGGATGTATCTGAAATATATGACACAGTCCATTATGGAATACTTTTCTGATCATGACATGACCTAAGAATTAGACATGTTGTGTGACGCATCAAATTTATGCCATGACTTGCAACCTGGATCAGTAGTATCAAGTGCTAATGGAGCAGCTCAGCCACGTTTACAAGATATCAGCTTTTGACCCGCATAGTGTTGGGTATATTGTTAAAGTGGTGCGACGCTATCAGCTTACATACCACGCAAGCACACTGCATACCACAAAGAACAAGTGTGTGGGGCTCATTGTTAGTCTAAGGCTCGTGATGGCGCCTGTCATTTACTGGACTGGTTAATATTCAGAGAGGTCCAGCATGCTAAACACACCTCTTGCTCAGTGTGATCATGGCACTCCATTAGTGGCTCTTGAGGATGTTTGTTATGTGTCATTGGAGCTGACTTAATTTCATTTAATCATCCTTAAATTATTAACATGAATCATGGTGCAGGGAAAGCCATTGCTGTGTGCCTTAAAGGGACACTGCTTTTTCGTGTATTGGCTGTCAAACAGTGTCATTTTGAACCTTTCTGGCGCTTGTGTAAGCGGTATGTATAAGAAATTCAAAATGACCTATGCCAGAGGTCTAATTTAAACTTCTGCAGTCAGTTCCATGTGCCTCAAGTCTTCTTCATTCTCTTTTAATTTGCAGGAGGTTGGTAGCATAATTGGAAAGGTATGCTCAACACCCTGTTTCATCCAGTCATTTTATTTTCAATCATCATTTTTGAAAGTAATTTTTTTGACCTTTGTAACTTACATTATTTTTCTCCATGTTTACTCTTCCAGAAAGGAGAAACGGTGAAAAAGATGAGGGAAGAGGTACATTTCATGTTCTTTTAGTTATGATAACTGTTACAGAAAAAAGGGAGGCCTTTGAATTTCAAATAACACAAAGGAAACTCTCCTCTATATACATATTCCATAGCTTTAGGCTAGGTTCATGAAATAATAAAATACAGAGGGTAGAATCTCAGCAATTAGGCTGGATGTCTGCGAATGCTCGACGGTTGTATAAATTTGTGCCTCTGTTGTCAGAGTGGAGCTCGGATTAATATATCTGACGGCTCCAGCCCTGAGAGGATTGTCACCATCACGGGAGCTTCGGAGGTCATCTTCAAAGCTTTCGCCATGATTGCAGAGAAGTTTGAGGAGGTAGGTTCATATGCTTTATCACCTTCTCTTGCTCTTTCCACCTTTTTGCAGTCTGTGGTGGTGGCATATCATTTGCTCATAATATCCAGGTGTATTAATGTGATCTTTGTATCTACTACTACTTTGAACTACAGGTTGGGAAGATGGGGAAGGGCTCCCCACTTGTTCTGGGGAGTGTATTTGGCAAGCTCATGTTTCATTGTCTCATTGCTGTTATTTTAGGACATAAATGCCTGCATGATAAACAGCACGGTGACTAGCAAACCCCCTGTGACGCTGCGCCTGGTCTTCCCGGCCAGCCAGTGTGGATCGCTCATAGGCAAAGGGGGCTCCAAGATTAAAGAGATCAGAGAGGTAAGCACAGTATGGATCTGTTGTTTTTACACGCAGTCATTAATTGAAGCAAAAAATAGAGCCACTTCCTCTGGCCCCCTCTCTATCCCGCAGGGGTTAAAAACAACCTGGTGCCTCTTGTTCTCCTATTTAAGGAGTCCTTTGTCCTTGAGCTGAGCAGCTACCGCTGAGGCTATTCCTAACAAATAATCTGCTCACAGTCTTCTTAATGGATGTGTAGTGCCTAGAACTGAATACAGACACCCCACTTTGTCTCACTTAATACCAATGGGCCCACGTGCACTAGAAGACCATTGTAAAGACCTTTCAGCAACTTCACTTATTTTTTTGTTTGGTTAAAATTGGTTGTATTTATTTCAGGATATGAGCGAAATAGTTGACTTAATGCCAGGCCTGGAATGCCTCCCTAGGACACTGTGACCCAGGAGGGCAGGAATAGATGAATATATAAATAGCTGAATGGACCACGGTATGACACTGCCAAGCAGAATGTCCTAAATAGTTGCATGTCTTATTGTGGTTTAAAGCCACAGCGTGTTTTAAAACCAACAGTTGTGGAAGGACCCTGCCATATGGGCATTGTTTGTGGGCTATAAATAGAGAGGTGCTATAAAAAATTCTGAGCGGTGGCTAGGATCACTCGACAGTGGCTCTCCGCTGGCTCCTCTGAGTCCCGGCTTTCACGTTCCTGTCTGAGCTGTTTTTGTTTTTTTTTTTCCTGCAGACCACCGGTGCCCAGGTCCAGGTGGCCGGGGACTTGCTGCCAGACTCCACGGAGAGGGCTGTGACCGTGTCCGGGACTCCCCATGCCATCACTCAGTGTGTGAGGCACATCTGCACCGTCATGCTGGAGGTAAAGGGAGGCCCTTTGAGCTTCTGAAATGAAAGCCAACAAACACACACACACACACACACACACACACACACACACACACATACTTGAAGCTTTACCACCCTCCCCACTGCCTTTGATGTGTCCTTAGGGGATGAATGGCACAGGCAGCCCTGCATTAGGCATTCTCCACACTAAACACAGTGGAACCACTGAATACCCAAATAACGGCACAGGTTATCCTCACAGAGGCCCTATTGGAGGGTGGGGGGATAAGCCCCCACTGGGAATGCCAGTTAATAAACGCACATGTGCTGCGAATTAAAAAAAACACCCAGCAGCTGGGACCGCATGAATTGTTTATGTCTGTTGTTGTTTTTGTCGTTTCTTGTTATTGTCCAGTCCCCACCCAAAGGCGCAACGATTCCATACCGTCCCAAGCCATCCCCAGCAGGGGCGCACGCTGTCATGGCACAGCCACACGCGTCTGCAGTGAGTACCCTCATACTTTATTCACACATACATTTAAATATTTAGTTAGCATTGTGCACCACACTACATGGTTTTTCTTCTACACCAGCAGGAACCCGTTTTATTTCCGACGGCAAGTTTTAATTCACTCCCGACACTGACAAATGCAAACAGGATTAGATTTAAGGTTGGAGCTCGTTAGGAATAGGATTAGTGCTAGGTTTGGAATCGATCAGGTAATTCTCAAACCATCAATCTCATGGCCACTGATTTTCAGCACCTCCTGTTGTCCTGTAATAATTTTAGCAGTGAGATCTGTTTGGTTGTGTTATTTGTAATGGCATATGTGAACCCAGTAAACAAATGATTCACCCAAGTATCGGAAAAGCCATACGCAACTTGCTAATTAAGTTCCTGGAATGTTTTTTAGTTTTTTTTTTTGTGTGTTTTTCTATGACGGCAGTGGTAAACATGTGATAAATATCTAACCATGTTTGGAAAGGTTAAGGGTCTGATGAAGCATAGACATAACGTGCAGCTGGTTTTGTTTGTTCCTCTTTTTTCCTGCAGAAATAGGCAAACTGGACACTGATACAACTTCTCTTTTTTGACATGGTGTAATTTAGTTATTTCTCTGTTTGGAGCATAGCTCATGCCAACGTCTATGTCCAGAGTCATTTGTGTACTTTCTGAGAAACAGAGAAGCCAATTATGACCTTTGGACTATCTGCCAGGACACAGAGGTTAATTTGGTATGACGTGGGGGAAAAAGTCTCCTATAAGGAGCATTTTTTTCCCCTACCTTAGTAGGGATGTGTAATTATTTACTTGTGTGTCTCTGTTTGCGTCCATACCACAAGAAATTGCAAATGCCAAATACTTCTAGGTTCTCTCTAAGGGTATGTGAGGGTAGGCAATTAGTGCATTTGTTGTTAGTGACACCTGGTGGTAGTGTTGATCAAAATGAGTCACAGGCACAGCCCACCTCATGTTCTTTTTTTGTGCGTCCTCTGAGTAATATGTCAGGCCTTCTGCAGCTCACCATTCTTGTCAGTGACAGTTAAAATGGAATCTGTTATGTGAGTGTGATAAGCATGATTTCCTTTTGTCTTTCCACAGGCCTTCGCAATGCCTGGGCAGTATGCCATTCCACACCAAGATGTGAGTGCAGTCCCCACAGCTCTCTTCAGTGCTCTCTGACACCCCACTCCAAAGTGTCACCAACCCCAAGCCCCAGCCAATTCCTCTCCCAAACAGCCACCAACCAATCACCACCACCACTTCCCCATGGCATCCTGCATGGATTTACCACCCACAATGCTACTGCCAATGCCCCTCCAAGCCATGACCTTACTGACCTCATGTAACTCGATAGCTTCTTCTGTTCAGCCAGAATTGGTCAAGAGAAGATCCCCCACCCAACCCATTCCCAACCCCCCCTCCCACCCAAGACAAACATACCCACCAAAAACTAATACTATACAGTCCCAGCATACAACACACTGTACTAACACCCACCCCTCTTCATGTCATTTTAGAGCCCTTTCCTTTGTTTTTAACAGAATCAGGTGTGGATACTGTTTCTTTGGCAGTCTCTGTTGGGGAAAAGGGGGCAGAAATGGGACTAACACTTGTACAACCAAAAAAAAAAAAGATTCTGTTCTAGAGCTTTCAGTGTCCACAGGGAAAATAATACCATTTGATTGGTTAGTTTTCTAACATCCCTTCCTGCCCCCTGCAGTTGACCAAGCTTCATCAGTTGGCTATGCAGCATATTCCCCTTACCTCCCTTGGGCAGAACAACCCTACCTTCCCTGGTACGTACCCAAAGCTCCCTGGGGAAGTCCATATCTCTCCCTTCTTCTTTCTGTCCCCGTCTCCTCTTTCACCCTCTCTCTCTCTCTCATTCTCTCTCTCTCCATCTGTCTCCCTGTCTTCACTCTGTCTTTGCACATCAAACAAACCAATCATTTATCTGAGCCGGAGTGTTTAGAGCAACCCTTTTTTGGCCAGAAGGCACCATGTAGGCTAATCAAGATGGTCGACAATATATAGTTTGTGACAACGTCATGGAAACTAAATTCATAGAGAGTCCATCTTGATGATCCACTCTGAAGTGGGTCGATATTTGCATTTCATAGTGAAAAACACATCCTGTTGCATCATCATTAGTAAAGACGTAAGTCTAATAAAGGAAAGATTATTTCTAGTTAATATTACTAAGCATGCTCAGCATGAACATATTCTAGAATTATGAAGGCAACAAAGGCATCAGCATGAGAAAGGAAAAAACACGTTTTTTTTTTTTTTTTATTTTTTAAAGCTCCCTTTTATGTCATGTCCTTCTGAGCACCCCTAACTTATCCCTCTCCCCGTACCCTCTACCTCTTCACCAACTCTCACACAAATGCACCATGTCATGGATTTTTTTTTATTTTTATGGGGGAATAAATTATGTAATAATTACAGGATATTTTCAAATCATAAATATTTAATGCAGAGTTGTTACAGTTTTGTAATAAAGGAAGGCTAGATTCATTTCAAAATCAAAATGTCATTCTGTTTATCCTCTGCTGTAAGTGACATACTTTATAGACCGGTTGAGCACAGTGTGGCTCATATACACTGTACAACAATGCTTCAGATAGTATGTAGATAAATCTTTCTACTAATATTTAATATCATATTATAAGTAGTTACATTTATTATCAAGTAAACATCCCATGCAATACATGATTGTGATGTGTTTTGTGACCGTGTGCTGTGGCGTGTATTACTGTTTGTCCTGTCTCTGCTCACACAGGTCTGGATGCTACCATCCCTACGAGTTCTCACGAGCTGACCATTCCGAACGATGTAAGCCTCTATCTGCATGTGACCGTGCTTGGCCATACTTGTCAAAAATTATTCATCGCTGGCTTGCGTGGCTAGCTGCTTTATTTTTGTCAGCCACTGAAGTGGCTTATAGTCATCAGCAATTTTGTTTTCATGCTCTCATGTCCCGGCCAAAAAATGTGGCAGCCTCTCCATCACATTTGTACTCTTCTTCAGTTCATTGGCTGCATAATTGGCAGACAAGGAAGCAAAATCAACGAGATTCGCCAGATGTCGGGCGCTCAGATCAAGATCGCCGGGGCGACAGATGGCTCAGCGGTGCGGCATGTCACCATCACGGGCTCGCCCGCCAACATCAGCGTGGCCCAGTACCTCATCAACGCCAGGTAGGGCCCCTGTGCGGGAGGACACGATGGCCGTGTTAGGGGGTGCTGAAGACAGTTGTGCCTCTGCAAGACTTGCTTCAGCCCACTTAGCACGAACTGTCTGTGTGGGGCAGTTGAGCACTGCTTTATTGGGTTCGTGGGTGTTACACATAAAGGCCAGTTTATAGACCAGGCGATAAGTGCTACTCAACAAAATAGGACGTTAAAGAGACAACATTTCTGTTTGCTAAGGTGTCGCATACATAAATAAATGTAAAACAGCGCAGATGTTGCAGTGTACTGTGGTTGGATAGAACCTCAAAGTACATAGACTTGGCATTAAAATCACATCCTGTGTTCAATTGTTTCTATTACATTTTTTTGTGTAACCTGTGCTGGACTATGAAAATCCTTAGTGCCGTGACATCCGTCGACAACTTTATTTGTTTATGTCAAATGACACTTGTCACCTGAACTATAAATAGGCCTGAATAGGCTGTTAATTGTCATGCTGTTTTGTGTAAGTAAAGTTGGGGTGATACACTGGGTCCTGCATCGTAGATGTAGACTAGCAATCTGCTCAAACAAAGATTCTCACTCATTTCTGTGCTCATCAGCCTATTAATACTCATCATGGCATGTAAAACCCTTTTTTATGAGTTCTCCTTGTAACACATAACATTCCCGTGTTGATTCTTTCTTTTTTTTCATTTCTCTCACCCCCTTTCTCCCAATTTTGTTTCCCCTGTTTTCTCCTGTCTCCCTTTTGGAATTGCTCTTCTCTTTCTCCATAACCTGTTCTGTTAACCCTTCCTCTTCTCTCCCTTCTCCCTTCTCCCTGTTCCCTTCTCCCCTCTCCTCACCTCCCTCCCTCCCTCCATCCCCCCCCTCCCCCGAATCCCTTCCCCCTCCTTCCTTCCCCCATCTGTGTCTGTTTGCAGCTTAGAGATGGCTAAACTCAGCATCCAGGCCGCTTCCTCCTCCGCCACCTCCACTCCCGTTGACCTGAACATGGGCTTCCCCCAGTCCACCTCCCCCGCCTCCACCCCCACCTCCATGGCTGTCCTGGCCCCCCACGCCGCCGCCCTTAACGTGCACTCCCCCTCCACCCTCCCCACCATCCCCAGCGCCCACTACGCCGTCCCCGTCTCCAGCCTGCTTGGCATGAAAACCATGCCCTTGCTGGCCGTGCACGCCGCAGCCTCCTCGGGCCTGCCCCCCGGCCTGGCCCCTTACACCGCAAAGATCCCCACGGCCGCCGGCCTCAAAAAATCCGACCGCCAGAAGTTCGCTCCCTATTAACGAGCAGAAATAAACAAATCAAAATCATGCGCATTATCAGTCACTAGATCTGCCCCCCTCTGTGGTTACCATTGTTTGATTTTCTGTTTTTGCACCAGTCCTAACATAAAAGTTCTCACCAATCTATGCAGTATTAAAGCAATGCAATGAGAGAGAGGAGGAAGATGGATCAGGGGAAACAGCATGCTTGGCTTCTGTCATCATCCTCCACACTCTCTCCTTGTGTGTCCCATGTTGACGTGTCAGGTCTCCATACTTTGTTTAACTCAAACACTGTATGATTGCACACAAGTGTATGTGTGTGTATGTATGTATGGAAGTTTACTTGTGCATGCTGGTGTGTGTGTTTGCATGCACCTGAATTATGTTACCTTGAATGTTCAACACTTTTAAAAATGCTTGTTGTTGATTATGACAGCTTGCGGCTGCCAGTGTCTAACATTATCATTTCAAAAGACAGTTGTAATGCTCTAATTTTTCAGTCATAAATAATATGCATGTCATCATAATATGTTTATTTTGTAATTCAGTTTCCTGGTTCATTTACATTGTATGTGTCTGTGTGTGCGCGTGTGTGTGTGTTTGTGTGTGTGTGTGGAATTGGTGTTGGCGTATGTGTGTGGGGGGGAGTGTGTCTTCATCTGAAAAAACAAAAAGTGTCTCAAAACTACTGAAAAACTGACCTTTGGAGCTGTGATTTACTGCAAGACTCTTGGTAGATTTCCGCAGTCAGACCATCTGGATTGAACAGCCATTCTGCTCTTCTGTTCCCCTCCCTCCTCTCTGATCTCCTCCTCCTCCTCCTCTCCCCCCATAGGCTCTCTTCTGTGGTAGCTGGCCTGGGTGTGCTTTAGTAGTACCACGCACTCACAATTACACATTAATCTCCTGACTGGATTAGCCCCACAGCCAAATGGGATTCTTACGGACTTTGAGACTTCTCACGAATGTCTAGCAAACAAAAGAAAAAATGTGCATTCCTGAACTGATTTGAGAGAAAACAGAAAGGAAAATACTTCTGTTCATGTTTTTTTTTTCCTTCCATTTCCTTCAGTACTCATTGTTTTGTGATTCATAGAGGGTACAATGTGGAGGCAGACTTTGTTTCATTAGTATTGACTTTAAGCCATTCTTGTTAATATTATTGTAATGTTTATATTGTATTGTATCTGTGTGCTCTTGCTTGTTGTTATAGTATTGGACACAGGTTACTGAATTAAACTGTGGCAGCTTTTTATGAGAACAAAAAATTGTCTTGTCATCTTGGTTTTTATTTCCTGACAAAGGTACCAGGCTTTCTGGTAATTCAATTTATTAATTTGGAACATCTGAGTGTTTCACACTTGGTCAGGAGCTGATGTGACTGTCAAGAGTGTGTGTGTGTGTGTGTGTGTGTGTGTGTGTGTGTGTGCGTGCGTGCGTGCGTGCGTGCGTGCGTGCGTGCGCGTGTGTGAGTGTGTGTGTGTGTTGGGTGGGGGGGGTTGTGGGTATTTGTCTCAATAGGATTTGTGCTGATGGTGCACATGCACTTCTGCATTGCTGCATACCTAATGAATAATTCATTAGGGAGCAAAAGTCTGGGTTATTTTAGGGAAAGCAAGTAAGTTTTTTTTTTCTCTAGGAACTATGTTCTTATTTGTGGACTGGCCCATGCTAGGGAGGGAGTGAATGATGATTCAATTTTACTAAGATCGACTGGCTGCCACCTTCTTAATTTCAGTGCAGAAGGGATATTTAGTTGTTTTTAGACTACAGTATGAGATTATTAGTCTGTATAAAGTGATCAAATTTAATGAAGTTAAATAAATTCATAGGCCACTGGGTGACAGGAGCTTAATGCATCACTATACACTGATCTTCGTGAAATCTCGGTTCAGCCTCTTAGAGAAATAACAGCTTAAAACCTTTTATATTCTATTTTGATAATAATTTACCTGTTGACACACTTTATTAATCCACTTTGATGGCGAAAAAAACACATTAACACCACATCACTAAAAGGGCATTTTATCATAGTGGACCCAGCACTGTATCCCTCCCAGAATGAGTTACCAAGTGCAGCTTATGGTGGAATTGCCTCTGAAACATTTATCCATTTCTCAGTCCACACATCAACTATTTCCAGACACAGGTGATGCAGGACTGCCTGTTGGTCGGGCCCCCCTTCAAAAATGTCTCGCAGAAATCCACAGAAAAAAAGAAATGCCAGTGAACTCTCCTTCACCTTCGCTTTCCAAAATAGCCCCACACAGGTGCTGCATGAACAGTTTTTATCTAGATGTTCATTGGCGCATGCTTCCAGGAAAAAAGCCATTAGCATAGCTGTCTCTCTCCTCCTTCAGGCTCCGGCCCTGCGTCCAGCTCGGCTCAAAACGCAGAGAACTTGGTGCCTTTTAAAAAATGCATCTGTAGGAATCCTAGCAGGCATAGAACAATAAACAACAAAACATGACCCTGGACCCCACAATGGATGCATGGCTACTACTACAGATTAGGTCTGTTTGCCCAGTGCAGACCCAGAGCATAGTCGAAATTAATCAATAGTTAATAGGCGTGGTGGTGCAAAAGCGGGGGCGGGGGGGCAGAGAGCCATGCCACTGAGAGAGAGAGAATTGTGTAGTCTCAGCAGTACTGTAACACAGCCACCGTCCCCTTGACTTTTTTGTTAAGGCAGAATTAATGATTTCTCCTCTTGCCCCATCAAAGGGAGATGATGGAAATGGCCACAACTAGTTTTGAATAATCAATTTTTCTAATGCAGCTGCCCGCTGAAAGTAAAGAGCATGTCTTTAAAAGCATGTAATCACCTCGCCCCAGGCAAGGCACTCTGCTTTTGTGAGAGTGTGTGTGACAGTGTGGACACATGCACACACACACACACACACACACACTAATCTTTGGCTGGCTAGACATTTACAAATGTGGGTGGTAGTGCACTCTGAAAATCAATTTACTGACTGTAACATACATATTTGAAATAGGGGCATGTCACACTTTTATTTATAACATAATGTGGAGGGAAAGAGAAGAATAAGTGAATTATATCTCTAGGTGACTCTAATGTATAATGCAATTTGTATTATGCTATCTCCAAAATCAGCAAAAAAAAAATGAAAAAAAAAACCCTTAGAACGTCAATAAAGAGACTGATTTAAAAGTTTCTTTAGAAAACCAAGGGCTGAAACGTGCCACCTGGTGGCCAAAATCATTGTCGTTTATCCACTCGAACTATAACGTGACGTAAGGCTGATGTTTTCGTGCCTCCATAACCAAAGTGAACACTCCAGGAGAGGGAGCGCGAGCAGCCACTCCTCGTCTCACCCGGCATCTGACAACAGTATTCTGTCACTAGCATCAGAGACATCTGCACTGCTTTTGAAGACAACGCAAGAAAAACGCTTGGATAAATTAACAAGAGGAACAGAAGAAATGAGACAAGATATAAACGCAGTTCTCCTCATAAAAATTATTCTGATTTTCCAGTTTTCTAACTGGTAATTTTGGGGGTTTAACACACCACATCGACTTTTTTCATCACCTGTCAGCATTTGCCAAACTGCACCGACTAAGACTACTTGGAGACAAACGCGAGCTCACCGGTAAGGTTCAATAACGCACGATTAGTTTTATCGATTGAAAGACAACTTCCTGCAGTATATTATGGCTAAACTTAAAGTTGTGCATGTAATTGCATCTACGGCCGTGGCAAGAACTGAATTGAATGGATACATTTTGGATGAAATGGTATTCTAAATCCCTGTCTTTACATTTTGCAGGGTTTACTGAAAGGCTGACAAATTCTATACTCACATCTACCGACTAGTCTCCATGACGCCCACTTTACCCAGCTGCTATCAGCGCAAGTCTTGTTTCAGTATGATATGCAGCAAGATCCGCATCTGTAGGGTTTTTGAAATCATAATTAGACTATCAGAAATGTACGTTCATGCATAATTAGTTTGTTTATTTTAAAATTAAACATGTCTTGAGCATTTAATACGTGGCAACAGATGTTATCCACTTGAGACGTTTGTTGTTGCGATGCTTTTGCTAATCTACATTGCTATGCAGAATATAAGTAACCAATCACCTCTCTGGGCGCCGTTTTTACTTATTTTGTTTTTTTATCGTGCATATGATTTATATGTCCAGTGTTGCGTGTCGTTGTTATTTTACGCAGCCTGTTTCTAATACATATGATTCAAGAAGCAACAGTTTCATCTCAAGAACGACTACGTGCACTAATGAAATTGCAGTTGAACCTCATGATGTGACAAATTGATGTAAGGTTTGATCTAACTCTAGCAAAACGGCTTCTGTCTGTGCACATAATAATAAAAACAGCTTCCTCAGTGAGAGCAACAGAAGAAAAAGTCATAAGCAACCTCAGAATTCAGAATATGACAGCTGCTATAATACCTGCTATATAAATTTCTGTAATTAAGGTGTGTATTTAAACATTTGGGAATTGCATAAACCTACTGTTGATTCTTTTTTCTCACCTCCATTTTAAAGGGCTCAGACCCATATCCTGATTAACCTCTTGCCACTCTCTTTAGCCAATTAGATTGAATGAATTGATTTGGCCCTCAAAGACCACCTGACAGGTGGGGGGGCTGTGAGAGATAGTTAGTGAGTGGGGTCGCTGAGGAACAGATGGTTCAAGTCCTTGAATCTGTGAAGCAATTTACTTTCATGCCCATCACTCCAGTGGAAATTGATGTATGGAGGTGTTGGTTGGAGATTGGTGTGGCCGCGCTTCTTCCAGACTTGTGATTGCACCTTCTTACACCTTCGAGACTTGTCAAACCTGCCTGTCCCCAGTTGGAGAGACAGCGAGGCACAAACATGTTCCCTCGCTGTTGTGCTTGTTGATGCTGAAACATCCATACACATGCAGCCACCTGGAACAAACAGGTTCGGTTATTTTAAACTAAATTCAGTCACAAAACACTTGTTGGAAAAGGGGACATGAATTGTATTTTTGTTTTTGATTGTCTGTTTTGTTTTTCAACCACGTATGAAGTCCTACCAAGCTGATTGTCTGTGTGTTTGCCACTGTGCTTTGTGGAATAAGCTTGAATATTCTCAGCGGTCACCACAGCTCCTGAGGCTTTTATCTGCTTTGCTTGATTGCTATTGTCCTGTTTTTCACAGATGGACTGGGCCCAACCTTGGATGTGACAAGTGTTATGTGACGCGAGGCCTCTGCCCCACCTCACAGGTGGTCGGTCGGGAGGGTAAGGACGGAGAGAGAGGGAGAGGGAGAGAGAGACAGAGATGCTGTGCTCCGTCGTCATGGCGACGGGCCTAGTGCTGGTGACGTGGTTGTTGATCACAGGTGTCCGCGGCAACCCCATGGTGCCACCGCCGGAGGGCGGAGAGCGGGTACGCCTGGAGCGGGCACTCACCCAGGCGGCCAAGGAGGGTGCCCTCAGCCCCAGCGCCCAGCAGAAGCTGCAGGAGATCAGCCACATAGGAGGGCTGGAGGCCGGCAGGGGCTCCAACAAGACTGCCGGCGGGGCGGGCAGGGCCAGTAGGCCCAGCTGGGGGGGACCGCAGAGACCACGGATCCCCAAGCCCCAGAGCACGAGCCAGGAGCAGCAGCAGCAGCCCTGGGTAGGGGGGGGGCCGCAATTTCCCTGTGAACCAGCAGGCCGACGACGGTCCCACCAGCGAGCCCAGCAACGTCTCCGTGGACCCCATCGACGAGTACGCCTACCCGGATTACCGGGGCAAGGGCTGCATGGACGAGACGGGCTTCGTCTTCGCCATCGGAGAGACGTTCACCCCGGGGCCGTCCACCTGCCCGTGCGTCTGCACGGACGAGGGCCCGCTGTGCGCCAAGCCCGAGTGCCCGAAGCTTCACCCCCGCTGCCTGCGCGTGGACACCAGCCAGTGCTGCCCGCAGTGCAAGGAGAAGAAGAACTACTGTGAATTTCGAGGAAAAATGTACGCGTCACTGGAGGAGTTCAAGGTTAGATAAAGTCCGGCATTAGCTTCCTCTTGTTCTAGCGGTTCTAATTAATCACTGCCTCCATCTTTGGTCTTTGGCTTGATTTTCATTTTTTTTCCCTCCTGAGTCATAAGATAAAGGCTATATGAATTTGCAAGAGAGCCACTGGGAGGTGAGGATATCATTCTCTGACATCTGTCTGAGCTCATTTCTCAGCTCAGATGGAATTTCGTGGTTGACTGGAGAGTCCCGTCTCGTTTGAAATGCTTTAATGACCATGGCCACAGATAGATACCTTGATTCACTATTGATTGTATTGCCACTGAAAATGAGTTGAGAGATTTTGAGGCCTCCCCTTTTTTAAAGGCACTCTCTAATATCAGTGTCCTTCGGTCTTTCTCTCATTACCCTGGTGTGGGACTGAGGTTTATATTTAAAAGAAAATGTGATATGAGTATTTTACATCAGCCAATCTTTATAAATGTGCTAGATTGAAGTGACATTTTGTTTAAGCTTCAAGGCAAGAGCTGCTGATTTGTGCGCTAGGTTGAAAACACACTTTAAGGATTTTATCGAGCCTGTTATTTTGATTCTCTGTTAAGCTTGTTTGTTGAATACAGCAATTTACAAATCATCTCACAGGGACTGGTGTGCACAAGTAAAGCAATACCAATTATCTGAGACGACCAAGCATACTTATTCAGGACAGTGATTTATTGATTGCCAGCAGTCTTGTCAGTTGTTAAGACCCAACAGGTGCCCAGATTATGCTTTCAAGACCATGCGTTTAACTCCATTATGCCTGCCTTTCTGTGCACCCTCCTCGTTGGTTTATGTAAGCCACTGCTTTTCACTTCACTTTTATATTTCTTGTTTATTGCATTGTTATTCCATTAGAATTGAGCCCCGATGCACGCAAGCACTTTTTTATTACTGCAGAAGTCAGCATTAATATTAGTCACAGAAGACTGGCAAAGACCAGGGGGCTCTGAGGAGAGCTTCTTTTCCTAACCGGTCCGACTCCACATGCATAATGTAATCTTTTAACAGTTAAAGCCTCAGCAAAATGAGGTAACTTTTGCATAATATCCATTCAGATCCTTGGGGCTCACCTCTTAGGGGAGAACTGTAAGGGTAAGACATGATTAATTAATGGCAGAATTTACACCATGTCGAGACACACAATCATGCATTCATAAGCAGCCTTTTATGGCGGATGCTGGAACCTGTTGTTGGAGCAGTGTGTGGCACAGTACGTGCTTGTTCTGCAGTCATTATGGTTAGGATTTAGTTTTACGGCAGTAAAAACATCAGATGGCGTTTTCGCCTGCCTTCTCGGTGGCTACTGAGAGTCCCAAGGGAAGCAGGGAGAGTGTGTTTGTGTGTGTGTGCATCTGTGTGTGTGTGGTGGTGTGGGGGGGTGGTGGTAATGTGTGTGGCTGTTGTGCAGAAAATCCCGATTTCCTTCAGTGGAAATTGCTCGTGAGCTGCATGCCTTCTAGCCTGGAGACTCCAAACAAAGCAGTGAGCGTAACCTTATGTGCGTTACAGTATGTTTTTTGGGGCGTTAAGTCTCAGCATTGTACTTCAGCCCTGCATGTTAGCGAGGAGAAACGGAAAAGGAAAGAGAGCAATAAAGAGCAAGGAAGAAAAGGGAGAGAGAGAGATAGAGAGAGAACGAGAGAGAGAGAGAGAGATTCCTTACAGGAGCAGATGCTATACAAAGCCTCTTTCAAATAGGCCCTATTTATTTACTGACGCACTGAACCTTAAAATTACTCCTGAGATGCCCTCTGAATCTGTAACCCCTATTTAGCCAATTATGTCATTACATCAGCAGGACCTCCTGGGCCTCCAGACACAGTATCATAGCACCCCCATTGTCTTCTTGCAGGCAGAGAGGCTAAAAGGTGTGAGCAATTATTTTATTGTAGCTTCCAGACAGGATGTGCATGTTTTCTGTACTGTGTTTACTTGGTAGTGTGTGAATGTTTTTGTGCCGCCTGTGTGTTTGTGTCTGTGTCTGAGTCTGAGTCTGTGTGTGTGTGTGTGTGTGTGTGTCTGTGTGTGTGTGTGTGTGTGTGTGTAATCATGCCCATGCAAGTCTGTATTTGATGACCTTCGTGTTTGTGTGTGTGTGTGTGTTTGTGTGTGTGAAAGAGAGAGAGAAAGAGTAAGCAATTATTTCTATCATTTCTATCTATGACCATGACTTTGAGCCCCTGTGTGTGTGTGTGTGTGTGTGTGTGTGTGTGTGTGTGCGTGTGTGTGTGTGTGTGTTCCCAGGTGTCTCCCTGTGAGAAGTGCCGCTGTGAGCCCAGTGGTGAGGTGCTGTGCTCTGTAGCAGCCTGCCCCCAGACCGAGTGTGTGGACCCGGAGTACGAGCCAGATCAGTGCTGCCCGGTCTGCAAGAGTGGTGAGTAACGTCCCCTCCTTCCCTCCCTCTATCATTCTCTCTCTCTCTTTCTGTCTCTCTCTCTTTCTCTGTCTCTCATTCTCTCCCTTCCTCCCTCCCTCTGTCGATTTATCTATCTTTCCCTTCCTCCCTCTTTTTCTCTCTCTATTTACCCCCCCACACCCTCTTTCTCGCGCTATCTCTCTCTCCCAGTCTATCCTTGGCACTGCCCCCCTGAGAACAAACAAGCAGTCAGGTGAAACATAAGCACCTTAAAATTGACAAAGCTCTTCAAGCAATATGCGCAAAGAACTAACACTGCAGTAGCCTCCACTAAAACCAGGAGAGCCCCTCTTTTAGAAATCGGTGATTGATTGGTTTGTCCTGGTCTTCTTTACGAGGGGAGTAAGAGTTATTGGAGGTCTTTTACGGCCATCTTTTAAATGTTGAGAGACCTCATAGTCGAGAGCTCGGGAACATTGAAGCTTTGGCACCACAGTAATGTAATCAGCTCTCCTTCTGTTCCCATTATACATGTAGGAGGGTTTATTATTCAGTAGTTTAGAGTTTATGTCTGAGTCATTAAGCTAATAATGTGCTTCTGTCTCGTAGATGGTTCTTTTCGAGACATAGCATTAGCAATTAGGCCATTTCTATTTTTTATTCACAGAGGTGACAGGCTGGAAGACAGAAAGCAGTTTCTGTTCAGTGCGATTGGTTTTTAATCACTGAAGTTGTTCTTAGCATCTTTGAAGAGGGCACATATACAACACAGAAGTCTTTATATTTAACTTATTCTGCGGAAAAAATCAAAGGGTTTGTGTTACATTTCCAGCTGTGTTTCATGTGTGTCGTGGAGGCTGAAATATCTTGGGTTAGCGCATAGTGTGTGTGAGTGTGTGTGAGTCCTATTATATGGGAAGGGACACATTATGTTGTCTTAGGAGAGATTCTCCAGATCAGGGATGATTATCTGGAGCTCCCTCCAACAACTTACGACAGCACGTCCTACATTGCGGGCCCTTGTTTGCTAGGGGTGAGTCTAATTCAAGGTGGCACTGCCAGCGACGTTGCCTCCTTCAGCGAAAAGAGATGTTGACTGGGGACGTTTATCCGAGAGTCGAGACAGTTTAGACCTTCACCCCCCTCACTATTGACAAACAAACAAGAGAGATCACAGCTGCAGTGTTAAACAGAATTGCTAAATTAGTTTACCTAGCACCTATGGAGGAAAACACATCAGAGGACACACAGGATATGAACCTTTCCCCATGAAATAAGTCAGTGGGATTTTGCAAAGCATTAAGGCCATACATTTTAAAATACGCCACTTAAAACAAATTTAAAATACTTAAAAATTCAAAAATATTTAGGCAATGTGCTGTATAGACCTTTTTATGTTAATAATTAATTTGCACTTTTTATGTCAGCATAACCAACATATCTGTTCATGATACTTGAACAAAGTAGTGCAAGTAAAAACAATGCAAGTTTAAAAAAAGATCCCTCCAGCATGTTGGCCTAAATTTTATGTTCAAGTTGGTACTAAGCAGCACTTTTTACAGTGTAAAGTGTATGAGATAAGTCAGTGTGATTTTGCGAGGCAGCGAGGCATCCTTGAAGAATATTCAGAGGGCCGCAACAGAAGTGCGAGGTCAGCCATGCTTGATGGATTTTACGGCCTTAAGATGGATTGGAGTCGTCCGGGACACGCTCCCACAGCCACATTTCCATAGCTTCCATTCGTTAGTTTTTTTTCTCTTTTTTTGTGGCACACAGCTGAGCACCAGAAAAAAAAAATCAGCGTTCTGCTCTCAGCAGGTGGCCTCTGCTCCATGTGTCTGTTCCATTTCCGCGGCCCGGGATGAGTCAGAGGTGCCAGCTTCTGAGAAGCGACCACCCCCACCACACACACACACACACACACACAGTTGTGTGCACACGGCAATTTCACGCCGGAGCCCCCCCTCTCCGTAATCTTCTTTTTGTTTTCTTGTGCGAGCAGCGCGGCAGGTCCTTTTTATTATTATTTTTTTTTCCTCATGGGCTCAACATTTCTGGTTAGCACTTTTGCACGTGTGAGTGTGTGTGTGTGTGTGTGTGTGTGCTGGATGTGTGTGCTGCATGTGTTTGCCGGATGACGCCGACATTCGCCTGCCAGTGAGTTCAGAGGCAACTCCGGATCATGGGGGCTGCAGGTGTGTGTCTGCTGAGTTACAAAGGAGGCCCAGATGCCAACCGGGCGACAGATGTTGCGACCTCCCGAGACTGCCGCGCTTCTGATGGCTCTGAAGTGAAGACTTCAAAGCCTCCCGACTCGGTGACACTGTTTCCCAGTAGCGGGATAAGTGTCAAGAGATGAGGCTGAAGTTGTTGTGTGCGGTGAATAATTGCCACCTGTGCCATACCCGTCTTTTTCCCCACCCCAAACACCCCTTCTCTCCACTCCCACCCCACACACACACACACATACACACGCACAAAAAAAAAAAAACGAAAAAGAAAAGAGAGGGAGAACAAAGTTGACAGAAATATTGCCAGAGATGTGTTGTGTGTGTGAGGTAGAGTTCAGTACCCCCAAGGCAGAGCTGGTGCAGCACTGATAAATTCATTGAGACAATAGCGATGCCATCAGCTGTTAATTGGCACTTGTTTCTATAAATGGCAACTTTTTGACAAGAACTTGAAGGGTACAAAAAACAAGATTTGTTTGTTTGATGATCATGTTCATATTCCTGAAAACAGGTTTAGTAATTTACCTTTGTATGCTGACTGAGCAAACCTAAAAAAAGAAACCATTGCCTTGAAGGCATGAGACTCTTGTATTAGTAGGTTTACCGCTTCATTTACTGAAGTTAATAAAATTAACTTATCTGGGTTAGTCACTTAACCACCTACCTGTAATACCCCCCTATGTCTGATATCCAAAAACCCGAAGCGGTCAACTTTAGTTAGGTTTTTAAGGGATGGTCATGATGAAGGGACGGTGACGTCACTCGTCGCACAGGTTTATAAATAACTCTCTTCTTCCCCTTCTCCTTTCAGCTGGCCCAGTTTGTACTGATCGAAAAAAAAAAGCCTTGTGGTGGAGAAAGCCTTTCCTTGTAATCACACTTAATGTATGATCAAGCTGCCTTATTTGTGCAGACTGTACTTCATGTTTTTGAATATTTCAAACAGTTCCTGGTGCCTGAGAGATAAATGCTGTAGATATGGGAAATGTAGATGCAATATTAAGGTGCCATAGTTCACAGCGTCTCCCATCACTTATTTTACACCTACTCTGCCTCTGCCATCACCGTTGTCATAGGAAATAAGTGTCAAGACACAGGGAGAGAAGAAGGGCTCCCAAGACCTCCGAAAAAAAGTGGTGAGGTTTGACATCTCCACTCTAGGCTCATTAAAGAGAGAGTGCAAGAAAGGGACAGAGAGAGAGAGTGAGAGTGGTAGAGACAGATACAGAGAGAGAGAGAGAGAGAGAGAGAGATGGGGAAGAGAGAGAAAAAGGTCAAATGAGAAAAGTGGGAGAAGAAGGAGAGGTAGAGAGAGGGGGGATCAAGAGAGAAGGCTGAGAAATCTAGAGAAGTGAAATGAGAAGGGTGCAGAGAAAGAGAGAGGGTGAGAGACAGAGAGAGAGAGAGACAGAGGTAGAGAGATAGAGAGAGATGGCTCGAGCCCATTCATAGGCTGTGAATGGAGCATTATGTTGGGGTGCAGGCAGCGCGGTAGTTGGGACGTGTCGCTGGTGCTGTATGCGCAGAGACACTTGAGGAAGTGCCATGGGGAGAGATGAAAGCCAGCGCCACTGCTAACATCCACCACAGGCAGTTGTTCATGAATATCAAAGAACATCTGTGTGAGCAATCTTCGGGTATGGGGCGGGGGGGTTAGGGGGGGTTAAGAAGTTTCATATTCGCTCTAAGCATACAGCTCCCTCCCAACACACACACACACACACACACACACACACACACACACACACACACACACACACACAGACACACACAGAGACACCTCCCAGGGCCTGCCTAGGAGCTGTCAATGAGCATAAGTTCTGCGCGAAAGCAACGGGTTATTTAAAAACCCCCCAAACTGGCTCTCTCATAGGCAAGAAACCCTTGTGTTTTGGTGAGTCAGCTCGAGCTTGTGTTTCTGCCAGTAGTTGGCAAGGCTTGGCCAGGTAAACACAAAGCAGTGTCAAACTGTGCAAACCCAAATCCTGTTTTTTGGTGGGTGCAGCATTGGAACCAGAAGTGTATAATCTGATCAGAAAGTGTAGATATGATTTGCACAACAGAGGGCTGCAATATACACGTTTATTAAAGATCCCATCGGACGGTTATAGTTGTACAATTGTCAAGTTGTACAATTGTTATTGTTTGTTGCCTCAAATCATTGCGGTATTTTTGGGGCCAAAATAGTGAAAGAACGAGATACTCTACAGCTATGTGCCAATCCTTGTCTGACCCCACTGGTGGCAAAGCGCTCTGTTTGAGGACCATTTTTACTCATGTGCTAATGAGCTTCTGTTCGTCACCCTCCCCCCCCCTTTCTGCCCACGCTAATTAGTCTGGGAAGTTGGTAATTCCGATTGTTTGCTAATGATGTGATTGGAGAACAAGAGAAGGGAACAGACCGCTGAAGGGTCTGGGGGGAGCTGTTTACATTCATGAAAAAGCGGCAAAAAACAATAATTTGGCGCTCGGATATTAGCTTGTGTGGATCAATAGAGATGTCAGTAACTAAATTAGCATGTCAAACACTACAAAAAAACAGTTTTTTTTTTTTTATAATATGGGCCCTTTAAAGTGAGGTTTCGGGTCATGTAGCTCTTGGCCAGGTGGACAACCACGAGGATCCCGGCAACCCTTGTCAGAACCACAGCGTCTTGTGTAGCACATGGTGCACACATCTCTTCCAGCTGCTTGCACGGACACAACCTTGTTCGAGTCACAAACCAAACAAAAAAAAGCCATCTGGTGGAGAAAGCCTTTCTTTGCTGACTCACTTAATGTAGGATCACGCTGCCTTATTTGTCCAGACGTGTACTTGTTTTTTGAATCCTTCAAACGATGCCAGTGCCGGGGAAATAAATGGCCTTGTTCGTAACCCCGAGCATCATTTCCCATTGAACCGGCAACCCCCCCCAGTGTCCTCTCCAGCACATACTGCATCATACATTTCTTCCAGATGCTTACTCAGAGACCACCCTTGTTCAGATTACAATATTATGCAGGTTCAAGCTAAAGGGGTCTCAGCAGTAATGCTGTGCTTCTCATAAGCCTGCCTCTTTCCATGATGCTACCCCCCACTGCCAGCCCCCATCCCCATCCCCATCCCCAATCCTTTCTCTCCTCTTCTCGTTTGCTCTCCTCCTCCTCGACCCTCAGCTCAGGCTGGCCATCGCCTTGGCAACGTGCAGGCAAACAAGCCTTCCATTTCTGAAGCCTCAGACACTGGGGTCGTGGCTAATCTGGGGTGGTTGTGATAAACAGCCTGAGCCTGAGCCAAAAGCACTTCAAATCATGGCAGGTCAGCTGAGGAGCTCCGTGGCTGCTGGGAAGGAGCAGCATAATATTCATTGTCAGTCTGGTGGTGCTGGAGGATGAGGTGGGGGGTGGGAGGTGGGTTGGGGGGGGGGGGGGGGGGCTGGAGAGGGGGATAGGAGGAAGAATATTCATGGCAGTTTGGAGTGAGGAGCTGCGGAATTCGCCAGGAGAATAGAATTTGAGTACCTGCGACCGGCCCTCCTTCAGGACAACGGTAGGCGCAGAAAAAGGGGGGGATGCTTATTAGCATTGATGTATTCATCCCCTTTTGTGGGAGCGCTTGATTCTCTCCCTGATAATGGAGAAGAGGGAGAGAGGGAGAGAGGAATGCAGATGAACTTGGTGCCAGCCACAGCCTGTGAGCCCACACCTTTCCCTGCCTCTGTCATCTCTCTTCTTTTTTTTCTTCTCCCCAGTGTTCTGTGTGCATAAGGTCAGAAGGTTCAGCATAGATAAGACATGAGCTAACTCTACGACTATTAACAGGATGTGAGGAATAATTATCAAATTGTATAACAAGCATTGCAACGTCACTTTTATGGCAGCAGACCTAAGATGTCGTGTCTGAACGCTGTGAGAAGAACAAAGAGTTCAGACAAGCCACACAGGAGAAACATTAGAGCACCGCAACCCTGCCACCCCCAAAGCTAATAGACGTGAAAAGGGGACTGAATATTTTATGCTTGGCAGAAATCACTGCTCCAAATGTCTCTGTTCCCCCCCTTAACAATCTTATGTAGTATTTTCACAAGCGCATACATGCTGAAGAATCGCAAGGCAAGTGGGAAATATTTGCTGCATCTGTAGACTTTCACTCATTACCGCCTGTTTTACAGCCTTTAAAAAGAGCAGCTGCTGTAATGCGAGATTGGGGATTGCTCCGTTTCCTCGATTTATGCCCTCATTGCTCGGTCCATCACAATTAAGCTCGGACCAGTGGGAGCTCAAGTACTCTTTGACAGGGGAGGATTTTTCGCCCCCAATCAGACTTCCTATGCATGCAACCTTTGTAGCGCTTTGATTTTTTTAGGGGGATAAAGAAGCTTGGCGAAAGGCTTAAGAACAGAACGCAAGAGCAGACTCATTGTCTCAGTCTCCCCTGACCTTTTTCTCTCCCCCCACCCCCACCCCCACTCCCCGGCTTTCCTGCAGTACATGGGTGTGGGTGCTCATTTGCATTTAAGGGAATCTAGTGTTTGTGGGGGACACACACTGACATATCCATATATTCATGTGTTCCCACAACCCTCTTATCCTTTCACGAGCACCACCCAAAACACACACACATGCACATACGCACACACACACACACACACACACACACACACACATGCCAGTCACAGTAACGGACACACTTCAAACTAATCAGGGATAAAGATGTGCTTGATGAATGGACTGTGACAGAAACATTTACTTGTGGCGAGTTGATATTCCTGCAAGGATGGGAGTGTGTGTGTGTTTCACCGAAACCATTAGAGATGCAAGGGGGTCGGCCTGACGGCTTTGACAGCATCAGCCAAATCTTCATGCTGATTGATATGGCAGAATGCTGAAACGCTGGCCTTCCCATCAGCAATGTTGTCCTTTCGCTCGCAGTTCTCTCTCGCTGGGTGCGATTCATCAGGAGGTGTTTTGGAGGAGTGTTTTACATGGCGTCCACTTCCCCATTATTTAAATGTAAGAACAGCAAAACAAAGCCTGTGTTGTGGGGCAGTTTTGTAAGTAGACAGAGATCCTGAATGATTACCGAGCAGTGGAGGGCAGGGAAGTTTTCTCATTCTCTCTCTCTCTCTCCTTCTCTCTCTCTCTATCTCTCTTGCTCACTCTCTTTCTCTCTCTCAAGTGTCCTGTGTATTTTGTGGAGATAACCTTGATTCCACCTATCTCCAGCCAAGGGGCTGGGAAAGAAGGGGCGATGCCCTCTTTGTCTCTTCCATTTGCCCGTATCTGTGAGATATTTCACACGATTTCACAGCCGTCATAAAAGTTTTACATTATGGTAAAGGGCCAGCCTTTTACGGGGATGTGTCTGGAGTGGTTCTGCCCGAGATTATAGATTGGAAACCAGCAAGGCACATTACAAGTTGTCTCTCCAAGGGCAGCCATTGTCTGGGAGTCCGTATCAGCCACACAACGTGATAAATAGAAGAGCTGTGACCGGAATTGGAGGCCAAAAATAGAAGACACTACACCACACACTACACACAGTACATTTTTGTGTCTTCATCATTCAGTAATCTTTTTTCTCCCCTCTTGAGAATGAAGTGTCCTGCCTTGCATTCACACACACACACCCCCTTTCATGAAATGCCTATGTGAGCCAAGGACATTTGCTCAAATGTCGGGGAACCTCCTGTGATCAGATTTAATAATGTGTCATTAGCGTTATTAGCATCCTCGTCGCTGGCATTTCCCAGATGCTTTGTACATTTGATTGAGAATCATTTGAGTGCAGTCCGCCCCCCCGCCCTCCCCAAGAGCATGGCTGGTGTGTGTGCTATTCTTAGAGAAAATGTTGGCTTTGATGATGAGGGGGGTTCATTTATGTATGATTTAAGGACTCTGGAAGAGCCTCAGACACAGAGAAATTAAAAATACATTCAGGGTTAGTGCTTTGTATGTATGTGTGTGTGAACACTCAACCCCCCCCCCTTCACTATAAATCTGTACTGAGTCCCTCCTCATGGCAAGTGGCCCCCGAAGAGAGTGCTACTGGGAGCCTCTTTGGACGCTTAGAAGACATTTGCAGGCCATAAGTAGCCTAATGGCATGAATCCAATTCGGCTCTTACGCCACAAAGAAATGAGCATTTCGCACGCTCCCCCTGTTTCACAGCCCTGCACACAGGCTTTCGTTTGCCCAGCCCCTGAAGCAGGGGAGATGGGTTGTGAAAGGCAGCCCACGTCCACCCCCCAACTGCCCTGCCTGCGTTGCATTATGTCTCGTCGCATCGTGCCACTCTCTCTCTCTCTCTCTCTCTCTCTCTCGTCTCTTCTCCATGCTACACAGTCGCTACCTGTCTGCTTTGTGCCATCCCCTCGGGAGTGGTCATTAGTTCTGCTCGGACTTGTGAGCGAGGGTGGGGAGGGGGGGCGGGGAGTTGAACCTCCAGCAGGCTGGAGGCTGCCTCTGACTCTGCCTCTGCCTCTGCCTTCGAGGCTGGACTGTGTCCAGAACAACCTGGAGCCCCATTTTCCCTCTGACTTGCAGTGTGGAGAGAGAGGCAGGCGAGATTAAAACGAAGTGCAGCGGACAATGAATGTGGCTCTTCAGTTAGAGTTAGGGGCTGTCTTCGAGTGGAAGTGAGTGTGTGTGTGTGTGTGTGTGTGTGTGTGTGTGTGTGTGTGTGTGTATGTGTGTGTGCGTGTTTATGTGTGTGTGTGCACGCGTATCTGTGTGTGTTGTCCAAGAGACTGTGTGACACCCCCGTCCAGATTTATTTTAAAAGATCAATGAAGACTGACATTCTCTGGCACGCTGGATTTGTTTTACAACAGACCTCGTGAGCTGTAAGCAGAGTGGATGCAGTTTGCTAGTCAGAGACTTTAAGACACTAACGCAGCTGGCTGCTACTGCTACTGCTGTTCCTGCTGCTGTTCCTGCTGCTGCTGGTTACTGTAGTGCATGATGCCTTTTGTCCCCCTCACTGTATTGTTTCCGTTTCGTAGGACCCAACTGCTATGCGGATACTGCGGTGATTCCAGCGGGCCGGGAGGTAAAGATTGACGAGTGCACCATCTGCTACTGCACGTACGAGGAGGGCACGTGGCGCATCGAGAGGCAGGCAACCTGCAGTAAGAACGAGTGCAGACGTAGATGAAAAGAGCCCAGGGTGCACGTGAAAGGTGTGACAAACTTGTCTATCACGCACACATGCGTAACACACTCATACACACACACAGACACATACACATACACATACACATATACATACTCTCGGACACACATGCACTTTCAGACACATACACAAGCACAACCAAACACACACACACTCTCAGACACACTCTTGGACACACTCCTGGACACACTCTTGGACACACACACTCATATACCATTACCCTCCGTTCTCGGCTGTTGGCACGGGCACACAGAGGTTGGGGCCAGTGCCACAGCAGTCAGAAGACTCTTTGGCTCTAAGCACCTCCATCACAACTCCGCCAGGCCTGACAACCTTCCGACACGAAGCCCACACTGACACGGCCTCAACCATCGCCCCCCTCCCCTTCGTGGGCGTGACAAGTATTGAGGGCAGCAGCAGAGAGAGAGAGAGAGAGAAAGAGAGAGGGAGAGAGACATAGGTCTGCTAGTGTCCTGCCAGACTGCTTTGCCTTGCATGCTTGATGTACAGAGGAGGTCTTGTGCGAAGCTGACATAATGTTACGTGCGGTGCTGCTGCCAACGTTGCATCGCCTTACACACAGTATACCACACACAAGTCGCACTGTGGGGGTTTTTACCAGACAGCATGAAACCAAGTGTCTCCTGGAGTACATTATTATATATAAACTTTCTATGACGATTTATAATGTAAAAAAATGATATTTATTTATTTATTTATTCATTTATACATTATATGAATTTATTCATTTTATGGAATACTATGGGATTTAAAAAAAAGATTTAGGGCTTAAAACAGATATTTTTTATAGTTAACTGTATTTTGATATACTGAGATGTACTACACAGGGTCAGGTTTCCACCCAACATCGAGGAATGTATCGTGCCAACTGTTAGAATAGACTATTATAAAGATGAGACTTCCTCTGTTGACGTTGTGACAAGCAGGAGTTCAGACCACAGTAGAACGTTTGATGACCTCCACTTCTGAACTAAAATCAACAGCTTGTTTGTATTTATTGTAGGTCTTTGTTTTTGTTCTCAGCAGTAAGTGCATTTTTTGTAAACAAAAAAATGTATATCTGTACTGTGTATAATTGTTACAAATAAATCAAGTTGCACTGTGCATTTTAGGATGTTGTTGTAAATGGCAAATGCTTGCTATATGTTATTGATGACTTTTTACTCAAATTCATGAGGTATTAACCCAGAGGAAAACATTACTTCCTACAACAGTCTTTTTTTGTCTCTCAGAAATAAATAAGATCCTATTGATTTCTGTTTCTCCTTAAACCCCGGTAGGAGAAAAAAGAAATGAAATGAAATCTTTTTAAGATCCTAAGTTAAAGTCAGATTGGACTTATATTAGGCCTCACTGGAAACTGTTTCTTTAGAGTTTAATTTGAGAAGTATGAGACAAAGGCTGCATGTCATAGATTTCTCCCCTCCCCTCAGGAGAAAAATACACAAATCAAGTTAATCGAAAATCTTATTTGTTTTCTGAGAGACAGTCAAGACAATTGTATGAAGCAGTTTTTCCTCAGGGAAGCCCTCTGTAATAAAAGTGTGGTCTTACCTTCTGAATAACAAAACATCCAGCAGTTGACACATGTAGATACCATCTCAGACTGTACATGAGTGCAGCTGAAATAATAGAAAAGTTTAAGTGATTCAAGCAGAAATCATTACAGCATGGTTAGTGTGGATTAACGATGTCAAAGCAAGAATATGCCAATTAGGTACAAATTGAATTACAATGCGTGTTAGGTTGTAGAATTACTATTCGCTTTTTTTATCTAAGGGATAAAACTCCATAGCATCTCGGCTGGATAAGAAAAAATCAACTTTCAGGCTCTGGCTAGGGCAATTCATCACAGCATGTCGATAAGCTGTTCGGCAGAAATGGTTATGTGCCTCAAAAGTGGTGTGATATCAAAGGATAAGCAGCCTTTTTAGAAATGCCATGATTTAATCACATGACTTTCCCTCGCATCCCAGGAGGAAGGAGAGCTCTGATCCCACAAATCAAAAACAGCACAATATTACCCATGCAGACCATGTAACCGCTGCAACGACCACAACCAAAAAGCTTGTCTCCCTAACGAGAAACTGTTAATTCTCTCTGAGAACGTTAAGCCTTTCCTTGATAGCACCAGACCAGCATATATAAAGAGATAAGGGCTCGCCGATAACTTCAATCCTTTTCACATCCCTCCTCGATTCCAAACTTGATAGGAAGGAGATAGGAAGGTTTTGTGTATATTTTTTTCTTCTTCTCCTCTCCTGCTCTGTCACTCAGTGTGTGTGTGTCTGTGTGCGTTTGCCTGGTGTAGGCGTCCGTGTAAAGCCTATTCATGTGCGAGGGTCACGCAGGGCTGCTCTTTGATCTGAGACACACACACCAGACGACACCCCTGAGTCTCCAGTAGGGAGACGTGCTCCGGGGCTCAGCGCAGGGATTGTGGGAGATGAGCCCAGCTGTGTGCACATACATGACAGATTCCCCAGCCAGGAGGCAATGCTGTGTGTGTGTGTGTGTGTGTGTGTGTGTGTGTGTGTTTGTGGAGGGGCATAACACATGTAATATATGTTTATGTACTAGTGTGTACATGTTTGTTTGTGTGTACATGTGTGTGTGTTTGTGTGTGTGTGTGTGAGTGGAGGGGCATAACACATGTATATGTGTATGTACTAGTAGTGTGTACATGTTTGTTTGTTTGTTTGTACATGTGTGTGTGTTTGCATGTGTGTGTATGTGTATGTATGTATATGTGCAGGTACTAGTGTGTACATGTGTGTTTGTGTGTGTGTGTGCTTGTACGTGTGTATATGTGTGTGTGTGTTTGTGTCTAGGTTTGTGGGTTTGGGGGGATGGGGGTGTTGTGTGTGCGTGTGTGTGTGTGTGTGTGTGTGTGTGTGTGTGTGTCTGTGTGTTTGTGTGCATGTGTATTTGTATGTGTCTGTGTGTGTGCTTGTATGTGTGTGCATGTGCATGCATCTGTGTCTGGGGGGATGGGGGTGGTGGTGTGTGTGTATGTATTTATGTGTGTGTGTGTGTGTGTGTGTGCGTGCTTTTATGCGTGTGCATGTGTGTGCATGTGAGTCTAGGTTGGTGGGTTTGGGGGTATGGGGGTGGTGTGTGTATGTGTACGTGTGTGTGTGTGTGTGTGCTTGTGTGTGTATATGTGTCTAGGTTGGTGGGTTTGAGGGGATGGGGGTGGTGGTGTGTGTGTGTTTGTATGTGTTTGTGTGTGTGTGTGTGTGTGTCTAGGTTGATGGGTCTGGGGTATGGGGGTGGTGTGTGTGTGTATGTGTGTGTGTGTGTGTGTGTGTGTGTCTGGGTGGGTGTGGATTCCATGGCGGGTGGGCGAGCTGCTGCTGATGGAACATGCGTGCAGCCCTCGTCCTCTCCATTTAGTGTCCTTTGTGGCTCCCCACTCTCTGCCCGGCCCTCCAAGTTCAATCAGCGAATATGGATTTTGAACATGTAAGCGGTAAATGCTCCCTCGCATATTGCGTATGATCCAGGCTGGGAGGGGAGAATCATTGCTAATGTCCCCCTCTCTCTCTCTCTCTCTCTCTCTTTCTCTCTCTCTTTTCAACTCTCTTTTATTCCACTCCCACTCCCCCTCTGTCTTCCACTTTCTCTGTCTCTCTCTCTCTCTTTCTCTTATTCCACTCCTACTCCCCCTGTCTCTTCCACTTTCTCTGTCTCTCTCTCTCTCTCCCACCCTCTCACCTCTCCCTCCCTCCCTCCCTCCCTCCGTCCCTCTCCCTCTCCCTCTCTCCCACTCTCACTCTCTCCTTCAGCTTTTTTGTATTGCTCTCAGTCTGTGGTTTTTTATTTTCTTTCTCATCCAGGTGTAATAGAATATCTGCCATGGTCCAACAATCAATGCAAACATGCATCTTTTCAGCTCGACCAAGTAATGAAATGAAAATCCCCCCCTGCATTAGCAGCCACAGAAGACTCCTAAATAAAGCGGCATTTAATTACCACTTCATTATTCCCACATTTTTAATCACCTTTGTTGATTTTTTGGATAAAATGGTTTGTCTGACTTTGAACCTTAATTGGGCTGTTTTTTTGAATGCCAGGACTTCCTGCAAGGACAGAATTATTTAAGTTTTTCTGGTAATGATAACATACTTGAGGAGCGCCCAAATTAGTGCTTCCACTTTGAAAAAAGAATTCCCAAAGTGTGCGCTTATGGCAGCTTGGCTCTTCCGCCTTCAAAGCAAGCTCCTAATGAGGAAAATCTGTTACTGACGACCAGGAACGATTACCCTTTTCAACTTGAAACAGTGGCCCCTTAAAAAATGTGGACCATGTTCTTGGTCATTTAAAATAGTAATCCGCACCTATCAACGGACTTCATTAACTTCTGGCTATTAGCCAGACTTAGGCACTGCTATGAATTATGGCTGAGTTTCCTCAATGAGATTCCGTGATGGACCCTTTTGGAAGGCCTTATGGTGTGTTTTATTTAGGAAGAATTATTTTTAGTAGAATTTAGTACATAATTTACGAGTATGACAGGCTTCTAATTAAATAATTTAGTGATTAATTAACAGCATAAAGAACTAAAAGAGTGTGTGTTTTATTTACCCGTAACATAAATACATCCTCTATTTCATGGGAGTAATTTATGGTATGGACGGCAAGAGCATGTCTATACCAATTTTCAAATTAGTTCAATTGTCCCTACAAATTTTTCCACATATGACACAGATAATTTTTATATTGCCATGTTTGAGATTTTAACAAATTGTTGTGTCCCGACCAATGTTACAGTAAGACCAAACCTACATCTTTCCTCTGCATAATAAAACTTAAAACCTACCTGTTAGCAAGATGCTCTTACTTCGGCACTTTGACTGAGAGGACTTTTTTTTTTGCCTCATCCATTACAGCCTAGCTTTAGGGAGGCTTTTTAATGGCACTCTTTTCTTCAGCTCACACTGACAAATTGCGTATTGCTCGACCCATTGATAGCGTTGGATCTTAATTAAACCTTCCATGCACCCAATTTGAAAATGGTTCCCTTATTCATTAATTGGAATTCACAATTGTCTCTCTCTCTCTCTCTTCTCTCTCTCTCTCTCTCTCTCTCTCTCTCTCTATTTCACCACCCCCTTCCCCTCATATGAAACAGCTACCCATCTGAACCATTAACATGTCAGGGTGGAGAAAAAAAGACATCACAGCGGAGGGCGCTGGTGTGAAATGCGGCTGGCGTGATTAAGAATAGCTGCCGCAGAAGTGAAGGGGGCCCTAATAGAATGTGTTAATAATAGAGAGAGCGAATAAGTCAGCTCTATCTCTCTCCGGCCTCGCTATCGCTTGCTCAGGTCCATTTGGAGCCAGATGTATGCCCCCCCCCCATACCCCCTAAGTCCGCACACTGTGTGTGTTGACAGAACCCCTGCTGCAGACAAAGCAGATGGTACAGCTGCATTTAGAAGGTGTAATGTTGTGTTGTTCACAGACAGTCATGCCCCTTTACACACACACACACACACACACAGGTAGCCAAACGCACATGCACACACACACACGCACACACACACACACACACATAAATAGACCAATGCACATGCACACACACACACACACACACACACACACACACACACACACACACACACACACACACACACACACACATCCATATACACACACACCCACACACACCTCAGTCATGCCCCTCCACACACACACAGACACACACACACATACTCCACAGCGCCCCCCCCTCCCTCCTCCCCCCTCCTCCAGTCCTCTTTCCCTCCTTCCTGCCTGCCTTCCCTTCTGCTACTTGGTGGCTAATGAACAGGGTTATTGGGGAAAAGAAAACACTCTCTCCAACGTGAGAGCGAGTGGAACTGATGGGTATTGGCAATTCGCTTTTCGAGCTAGTGTGACCTATTGTGGTTTCCTCCTACATCCGTGATCGATTGGTCCTGTGCCTAGTCGGAGAGTGATTGAGACATAGTCTAATCCAGCACATCCGACTCGCCCGGAGTGAGTCTCACTGCACAAGGGAGGCAAGACAGCTACAATAGCACCGGTGTGACCTGAATACGAAAATGTACTTTGTCAAGGTTCAGCTGAGGAGGGTGTTGTTGTTTTGGAGGGGGGATGAGTGTCAGCATAACTAGATGTCAAGCTGTCTGAACGCGGGGTCATGTTAACATAAAGCAGCCCGCCTTGCTCGTCTTTGACTCTGTGGCATATTTAAAAGCAGATCAATTGGCAGTGCCGCTCTATTCACGTTCTCTATCACACACACACACACACACACACACATACGCACCCTCTTTGGTAGCACATACCTCTCTTGTGGGTTGTGAGCAAAGCCGTGTGTGATGCAACTGGCTGAAAATTAAAATCGCGCTAAACATCTCTCACAGGGATGTAAGGAGCTTTCTTCACGGGACTTCACTCTATATATATCTTAAATACAATCACTTCAGTTCACTTCACTTCAGGATGTACGACTTGCTAGACCTTCCGACCCCTCTATCTCCTCAAACAGCAGAAACGGCGTCTGTCTTGTCTGTGGCATCATGTCACAGAAGTATACACAAAGGCTGATTGACGGCTCAAAACAAGGCCGTCTTTTCCGTACAGCATACAGAAGTAGCCCCTGCTAGCTGACAGCAATTACCGAGCTAAGGATGTGTGCTGCTCAGTCAAGCATTCCCTCCTTTGACTAACTCCCTTGCACAGGTAATTCGGGCTCCAAGTGTATATGCAGCGGTGCTGAAACAGCTTGGCTCAACAATTGTGTAGGGGCTTTAATGGTGGAAACATGCAGGGCCTCTGGGGACGAGCCCATTTCTTCAGGCAACAGCAAAAGTCCATTACCCTCAGTGTTTCTTGCCTAATGTGCCTTCTTATTCCTTAATTGAAGCTGTTGGCTGTATTAAAGCTCAGGCAACAGGAGTGAGAGGGGGGAAAGAAAGAGTGTGAAAGAGAGAGAGAGAGAGAGAGAGAGAAAGAGAGATAGAGAGAGAGCATAATTATGTACTGGAGAGCCAGACAGAGGTGTGAAGAGAGAGAGAGAGAGCGAGAGAGAGAGTGAGTAAGGAGAAATGGAAATGCAATTGTGCGCTAAAAGAGATGGAGTAAGAATATAGGAAGAGAGAGACAGAGAAGGAGACGGGGAGGGAGGGAGGGAGAGAGTGTTTGTACAGGACAGACAGGCAGAGAGAGATAGCAGACAGGCAGAATTCAGTCTCTCTTTTTGTCGCCACCTCTGGCAATGACAACTCTAAAAATACAATAGCAATGAGAGCATATTCCTATGAGCTTGATCTGTCCTATGAGGACAGCGAAAGAAAAACCCATCCTTCCACAGACGGAGCTGCTACCGCCGAAGAATAATTGATACCCAAAGGGTTTTGTACCGATGCTTGGAAATTGTTTGAAAATTGCCATTTCATTCAGTCGCCGGGGCTTTTCATGAGGCAGACAAAATTGCTCGTGTTTCACAGCTCAACCTAAATAATCGTCAGCTTTCAAAAAATGTGGAACATTCTGAAATTCAATGGCCTCATATCTGACAGCAAAGTCGTTTGCGCCAGTAGGCAGTGTTCTAATTCAGTGTCACAATATGATTCCACCTTGAAAGTCTTGGACATCATCTGCGTGGCATACTTACAGAGAACAAGCTGTACTAATGATGCACAAATTGGTATAAAGGGATTACGATGGAAGCAGGCATTTAAAACTCAATGAGGGTCGATCCCATATCATGTGGAGATAAAATATTCAATGTTTTTTTTTGTGGTAAATGCTTTGTTTGTAAAGGACAATTGGGCTGAAATTACCAAAATACAACTGCTGCTTGTGGCTGGATCCCACAAGGAAACTCTAGGCTTCTTTGAGCAAAGCACATAAGCTCAGGCAAGCAGGACTAATTGATGAATATACTTCCGGTCTGTTTAATGTGATGCATTGATGCATTGTTGTTTGTTGTTGTTTTGCTTGTGTGTGTGTGTGTGTGTGTGTGTGTGTGTGTGTGTGTGTGTGTGTGTGTGTGTGTGTGTGTGTGTGTGCGTGTGCATGTGTGTGTTCCAGTTATAATTAATTTTGTCTTTATGTATTAAACATATCTATCTGGGGACAGACATCGGGACATGTGGGTTTTGTAAGAACATAGTGCTAAAATGATGATTCACATTAGGGACCTGATAGCTCACAGATATTTTCCCTATCTGTGGTCCCTAATGAAATATGTAAAACAGCACATTCATTACTTCATTGAGCTAATTGACTGTGACAGGCAGGGAGTACAGGCAACTAGGGGCAAAGAGAGAGAGGGGGGAGCTGAACCAAAGGCTCGCCCTCGGCCAAGATACACAAGACAAGATTTTTTTTTTTTTTTGCCCATCACGCTTATGGGAATTTTGGAACAAACACTGCTGTTTGGACATTTTTCTGAACGTTAAACTGAAGGCATGCAGTTTGAGAAAAGGGAGGCATTTCTGCTCTCTCTCTCTCTCGTTCTCTCTCTCTTTCTCCCCTCTCCCTCCTTCTCTCTCGCCTATATCTCTCCATCCTGCTCCTTAATGCTTGGACAGTCATCAGCTGGAGCTTGGCGCTCGAAGCACCCGAAAAAAAGGCCGTGACCTGGAAGCTATAACCCAGAGCTGTGAGTTATATAAAATAATCCTCATATATTTTTTGTGGTTGACACCTAAATCATCATTCGGAGGCCATTAGAGCGACCACTATTGACATTTTGGGCACAGATCTATGGACCAGGCGCCGATGCACACTGTGCTGAATGGAAGACAGTGTGACAGAGTGAAAATGTGTTTTGAATTTGAAAAGAGCAGCATCAGGGGAACCCAATTGGTATTTACAGCAAATGTACTCTGTAGGACTCATACTTACAGCTGTTTCAATAATGGACACTGTTCTTTACTGAACTAGAGATTTGCTAAATATATATATATATACACACACACACACACGCTGTGGAGGATGTTGTCTCTCTATGGCCTCTCATGTTTCACTGTGCATTGGGGGGAAAATAGTGATGGCAACACTGCCAGACATTCTCATTCTGACTCAGGCTTTGGCTTTAGAGCTTATCCAGGATTCGTACAAGATGTATACACATCTGCCAACAGGTGATAAAAAAGAAAATATCATAAGTACATCAAATATGGATGCAGAGATCCAATATACCAATATGCACCCTCTCAGCCCCCACACATACACACACACACACACGCAGATATAATAATATTCATCGTCTAGACGCTGCATATAGAAACACAATGCGGACACCTAGGTGAGTTTCAGCAGTGAAGACATTTCTTTGATTGTGCCAGGTCACATTTCCTGTCCCTTTTCCTATCAGACCCCATATATTTCTCATTTTGCAGCATCCTACGTGAGTCATGGGGAGACATCATCAATCCTGAGTCAGTTGTATAATTAACAAGATAGAGCCCAGATACTCTGCAGCTGAGAGAGGACGGTGCAGAGGGTGCAAGAGGTCCTCAGACAACAGCATCTAAATCATGTCTTGGCCTTTGGGTTGCTCTGCATTCCAGTGACTCCAATTGCCCTCTGCAATACATGAATGCATTTTCCTGTTTTTTTTAGCTTGAATGATGCCTGCTCAAATTAGCAGGTTTTTTTTTGCTGTGGTGGTAGAGTGTGTGGATGGACCGGTAGCACAGGATAGATGTCTGATTTTAAATGACTTCAGCCGCTGTGGAGAAGTGAGATGTGGCAGAGACGCTGACTAATAGCTGAGATTTTAACAATGTGGGCTCACTCCACGCTGAAATGATTTTTTTTTTTTTTTTGCACACTAAAAATACCCGTGCCCATGCCAAAAATACTCCCTTCTTAAGGGGCAAGGAGAATGTTGTAATTCTGTGTACGAGCACTTCCACAGACTGAAGCGGAGGCGCAAAACAGGGGGGAAAACAGATTAACTATGGATTGGGAATTAATTGGCAGGAAGGCTAGAATGATAAATATATTCTTGAAAGAAAAAACACACAAGCAGATACATTAAATATGTTCATATTTGCTTAGAGCTGAAATGGCTTTACATTTACATGCAGAATTCTGATGCATGAATACACACGGGCATGTCATTATCAATATATTCAAGCATTATAAAATCCAAGTCCATAGATCATCAACAATTTGTATATGTGATGTGATGGCAGTAGACCTACAGATGCTACTGCTTTTCACTGTCTGTCAGTCTGCTTTTCTGTTATAAACCAATACTGAAGTCTTTTGGAGTGCTGTCATTTTATTCACTTCTTAGTAATCGCAGCCACTGACATATTCAGTGAACTGTTTTAAGCGAAAAAATACAAAAAAGTGTAACCTATCTTTGGCATAATGTCTGAGGTATCCAAGGCCTTTGGGAGCAGATCACCCTTGAATAAAACCACAGCCAGTGGTTGCTTTTGTGCAGAGCTGTAGAGCATTGGGTGAACCCATTCAAATGTGAATGAGTATGTGTTACAACAGAGAAAACAATGGCGTCACGTCTATTTAAATGAATCATCTTTAACTGTTATCTAATTTTTCTGTTTCTAGATGAGTTCTTGTTTATTTTCATTCCTTTAGTCCTAGATATTTTTCCCTGCACCGTATAAACTGTGCATTGTGGTGTAATTAATTTGAAGAGCTAGAATACTTACAGCTCTATCTTGTCAAAATGACCCTAATTGGGTTACTGTTAACCCAATCTTCTCTCTTGTGACAGCTTTGTGCTTGTTTATTAGATGTTTGTGTTAATGACAGCTGGGCTATAAAACCAGCCATCAACAGTTATCATCATCATAATCATCGTGCCATTCCTCTGTGAGGCAAAAACTCAGCAGCACTGAGACAAGCAAACAGGCCCATTTATTTATTTATTTATTTATTTATTTATTTTCTTTACATTCAAATTTACAGCCTAACAAACCAAGCATTAACTGATAAAGCTATCGAAGCGGAGTGCATGTGATGTGTTTTTTTGCCTCAATGAGTAGGCTATGCCCACAACCATACACAGTTAAGTTGAAATGAATAATAAGATCAAGTTATTATCCAGAGAGGTTGTAATGCTGAGAAGTTGATGTTGTGTAAAAATCAAACGAAGGCTAATAATCTCATTTCATGACATAGGCCTTTGTCATTTAATCTCTGAATTATTTATTGTCAATCAGCATTTATTACCTAAACGATTCATGAAATACAACTAGGCCTATAGTCTACCCATTTTTTGTCCATGTGTCCAAAAATCCATGTTATTGTGCCGAAGACAGACCAAATTAGGGGAGGAGAAGATATTTATTTCAAAATAAATGCCAACACATGTTGACTAATTTTCTCTTCCCATCATGATTTAAGAGTGATACGTGAAATGTTGCCATCTAGTGCTCGTCTGTTGTTCATTGTGGCGTTATCTCACTTTTGTCTAGGCTAAAAGATGGAGAGATGGATTTGACCTGCGTTTTACACGGTAGTTTATAGCCTAGGCTATATTACAGTGTTGTAGGCTATGACACGGATATTTTATTTGTTATATGATCTCTATTTATGTTAGTTATTTACACCGACCTACTTCGCGTGCACGTGCATCATTCACTGGTTGGACAGATCAGGTTAAAGTGGCCCCTTTAACTTGGCAGCAAAGTAATTTGAGCACCCCCCTACTGTGACACTGTCATGGATGACATAGGAGTCAGGCCACTGTCACTGTCTTTGTCTCTAGGCAACAGGGAACGCTGAACAGTGCTCCGGGCGTAGGCTACATCATGTCAGTTGGAATCCAGTCAGTTGGGTAAAGGCTCAAACGAGGCTGAGGCATGTCAGAAGTCAATTAGCCAACTTTGTAAAGGTTATTTTTGGCACTGACTGGTGTCTTCTTGGCAAAAATGTCGGCCTCCACGGACCCCCACAGAATTCGACTCATTACAAGACCGAATCAGAGCCAAATTGGTGTGGACAGGTGGATACACAAACAGCTCAGTCTGCCACGCGAGAGGGGTCCCGAAGGAAGGTTTGAATTTGAAAGCCTGAAAGAAAAAGCTGCCTACGGGTTCACAAAGTTCAACCCACAAGCCCAGCCTCCAGCGACGAACGCAGCCTTGGCACCGTTACGAGACGAGGTGGTACTAATTGACCCGTGCTCAGGACAGCTGAGTGCAAGCGCAGAGGTGGATCTTGGAAACAAGAGAAGACCCAAATTCATAAACAGATCCTACACTCCCTCTGATTTGTGGGTTCCAACTGGCTCAAGAGACAGACCGCAGACGCCGCCACAAAGGCCATCGGCTGTGCAGTATGACCCTGCAGAACACACCGCATGGAATTCCAGAACTCTTTCTAACGCAGCAGTTCGGGCGGGTTTAGGAGGTAATTCCATTGCTACTCACTTTACGCGTTCAGTATTAGCCTAGTAGTTAATGTTATACGTTTGAGGTTTGAACTGAAGCATGACGTGCAAACAGTGCAGACAGTTCTGATGACTTTTAGGGCAACTATCTTGTAATTGCTTCAACATAAAGGTTGGACAAGTGCGGAAAGAGTCAAACCTGCCGACGCCAAAATCCCATGCGCTTTGAAGTTCTTCAGCTTCTTCCTAGAAAAGGATGGATTTAATTCGGTAGGCATAAGGCTTGTATACACTCTTCTCTTCACGTATGCCATAGTAGTATTAGGCAATTTAACTGTGATGTACATTTAGTTTAAACGCACTCGACCAGAGTGTAAGCATAGGTGTTGATGCTACTCAAGCAAAGGGCAAAGGTGGAGGGCTGTGGCCTTCCTACAGTAAATTATTATCAGAATCAATATTGTGTAGCTGCAGTTGATATGTCTGACAGATGTCATGTTCTTTAACCCTTTTGCACAACAGGATACATACTCCATCTCACCCCATTCTGTGGACGAGGCTGCTCGGCATCGCATCTACACGTCCATGGCTCAGAGGTCAGATATAGAGTGTTTTTGTAACACCTGGTCAAGGCCCTTCAGTGGAACAGCTATCCACTGCAAATGGTAAATAAGTCACTTTTGTCCTGACCTAATTATGGAGGTATGATGTGTGGCAGGGGTTACGAGGACGTTGCTTGGGATACAAAGTTGCCCTGGCGACCGAAGCCCCCAGCAACCACTCTGGAGAAAATGGCAGACCCTGTGGATCAGCATTTCACTGTGAGGAGATACCACACCAGGCCTGAGCTTTGGCAGGTGAGCCCTTCCATCTGCTATATTTATTCAGTATACTAGCCTATACAATTTTACATTTACATTTGATTACTCGATAATTTATTTACTTTTGCACATTTCTGTACAGGCTGTTGGGCCCCACTGGAACAGATATCAACTCCGATCCAGAAATGAAGTGAGGAAACCGTTCTCATTGTAAGTTCTTAGTCTAAAAATGAGATTTTTTTTTTTTTTAGATTAAGTGATTTTCAAGGGAAGTGTCTGAGGGGCTTGCCAGATAAGGATGTCCAATTCATATCCGTAATACAATTTTGTTCAACAGCACCAGTCCGTGTCCAAAATCTGGCCAGATCCCTCTGTACTGGTGAGTAAGTGTGACCAATCTTTCAGATTACAGTATTCACAGACAGGCGAACACTTTCTTTTCTTACCTTGCCATGGATTTTGTATTGTCTGAAAGCATACACTTTAAAAGATAAGTGAGCAAATAACCTTGCAGTGTCCTCCAACACCATTGAATAATCTTTTGAATAATATACAACTGATTTCAATAATGTATTTAAATGATTTTCCAAAGTCCTGGTGTACTTCTCCCTGTGTTTAGCCATGGTTGTAGGGTTTTCATAATCTTGTCCTAAATCCAAAAACTAGATAGACGTGAGCCTCACCTAACCTACTAACCTAATAGGCATTTAAGGCCTGAGTTAAAACACCAACGGACTACCGTGAGTTTGAAATTGGCTCCCTTTTTTTAGCAACCTTTTGGGAGGCCTTGATACCGCTGGGCTTAAAGGTGAGACGAGGAAAAGCTATTAAAGCACTGCATCCCATTTGGGTTTTTAACCATGGGCCCCAATTAGGCTGTCTAAAGAGTAGCCTGCCTGTGTGGACTTGCACCCTGCGGTTCCCTTAGTGAATTCATTGGACTTACACACTTTTTTTAAAGTCAGTGGTGCCCCCACCCCTCCCCCCTTTTTGTTTGCCTCCTATTAAATGTAACTTTTTATGTACATATTTTCAAAAAGCTCACAAAACATGTTTCCTTCCCCAAGGTCTCCCAATTTCAAATCTCTGCAAAAATGTTTTCTTTCATTGATCTCTTATTTATTCCCCTTCACTTTCACCGTGACTGTATGACAGCACAGTGATGTGGCTGCATCATTCTGAGTCAGTCATCACAAGCAGATGGGGCAAGCACACTAGACGCATTCTACCGCACATGCAAATCACTGCATAAACCTGCAGTTCACCACAAACACTGAAATGTCAACCATGTTTTTATATCAAGTCACTGTTGTGTACTTTTCAGTACTACTCTATATTTTATGCACCAAAGTACATAAAAATATATAGTGAAATATATATATGAAGTTTCCACATTATCCACATTATTTTTATTCTTATGTTAGCATTGTACATAAATATATACAGTATATAGACAGATACACAAATGTATAGATAAGTAAAATAAAATAAAATAAAATAATGAGAGTGGAATAAAACAATGTGCATATTTCATCTAGCAAATTAGATACTATTATGTAACTAAAAGAAAGATTAAATACCAATATGCTGGTTTGGGTTGAAAAGACAAAAGTATGAAGCAGAAGATTTCTAGGTAGTCCCCCTTACACAGGGCAATGCAAATGACATGTAGGTGTAATTATAGAAATAATAAGACAGTACGTAAGCTGAAACCAAGTTAATAAAATGCCTGTGCAGGGCCATGGGAGTCCCAGTGCTTAGGGCTCAGGCTGAGTAAACATAGTGGGCTTCGGAGAGGATTACTATGGGCAAGCCCCCATAGACTCCATGGTAAGCCAGTGCCCCACATGCACACAAGACTGTAAGAGCTAACTGGAATATCGTGAGCTTTTCCTGGGATAGTGTGACCTCGGTGATTGCACACATCGTTCCACAGAGTGTAGAAAATGTTGCAGGGCCTAGTTGTGGCAGAACATCAACAATGCTCTGCGGGTTTTGCAGTGGATTCGTTTAATCTTGATCAATGCTACAGAACCCGCTGTCAGGTTTATATAACTGGTGCAGTAAACTTGAGTTTTCTGCTCCGTTTGCCTTGAGTGCTCAAGGGATATGTCATATATACGTATATATTTATATATATTAGTTTATTTGATACAGGACTAATATTAAGATGGATGCCCACGTAGTATTGTGCAGTTGACACGTGGTGTTGCAGGCAATATGTCAGCTTCTTTGGATTCTCCTCAGGCAGTGAGAACTTGGCCGCCATGGTGGCTACAGTCCAAACCAGGAAAAAAATACTAAACTCAGTCATTAGGGGGAAATTTGTCAGCATATTGATCCTCTCTGAATATTAGCTCCTTGCTGAGTAGAGGATAATTAGGAGAGTTTAGATAAGGACACACAGGCTGAGGTTGCTGAGGGACCAAAAGGGGGGGAAACAAACCAGAGTTTCTAAATCCATGGAAATGGATTGCATGCATGCATGCATGTTTGTGGAGGCAGGGATGTCAGTGTGGAGTCAGAGAGAGAGAGAGAGAGAGAGAGAGTACACAAAGTAGGTGTGGGTCTAATGACAGTGATGCAGTTTTACGGTCCACTGCACATCCTTTGGGCCACTCATCGCATATCACTTTAAGAGCAGATCAAGTCCAAGAGGCAGCATGGAAGATGCAAGAAAGGGCCCCCTCACGTCTATGGGCAGGGAAGGTTAAGTGCTGTTATAAAAGCTAAAGGTAGTCATACTGTATGACTTAAATATATATAACTTTACTATATAACCATAACTGAAGTTTGCAGCAGTAGTGAAACAAGCAATACAGTTAAACCTTAGAGTTGGTAAGAAAAAAGAAAGACTTTATTTGATATTCAGACATGCATAGTTCATACAGGAATATCAAGGATGACACAGTGAAGCAAAAAAGAGGTTATTTTCCAGTGTGGTTCCTTGTGGTGTGGGCAAGATTTTTTGTTCAACACACCATATTTTTGAAGATGCTAGCCAACAAACAATAATATTTGCAATTAACTGCAATTAATTACACTTCCAATAATAACAATGATTAATTAGTTTGTAAACTAAAATAAATAAACTAAATAATTACATTGGTAATAGTGTTGCAGTGAAAACTAAGCATTAGCTTGGATGGTGATCAAGACCAGTGACAAAAGAAAATACTTTGGTTTGTCATCAAAACACTCTAGTGCTATTATATTACAGCACATCACATAGTGTCAGAAACATCCCCAGAGTTTAACAAAAGAGTTGGTGTCTATTGAACACCTGTGCTGCTGTCACTGACGGCATCTTAATTTGGCTTCTCCCTTGTAATAGTAATTAAAAACCCTGAAGTTATTTTGAAGTATTCTTTGAACTAATGTGGCACAGCACGTCACAATAGAGTTATAACAGACTCTGCAGTGATGCCACAGCAAGTGTAAACTTTCACAAATGTGTTAAGAGAGCCACCTAGTGGTGTTTAAGTAGTGATGCACAAAACAAATGCTTTTTTTTTTGGTTTAGTTACTGTTCACCCCTGCAGGCCCTCAGTGCTTTGATGATATAGCTGGAGAATTATAGCTTGCACACATAAATGTTTTATGTCAGCTCTGAATGTCTGGCACCAAAATTGCAACTGCAGTTGTGCAGTGTGACTAGGCACTCTCGTTTCCTCTCTCCCTCTCTGTATTTTGTGTGTGTGTGTGCGTGTGTGTGTGTGTGTGTGTGTGTGTTTGTGTGTGTCTGTGTGTGGTGTTTAATATCTACTTTTTTAGTGGTACAATTGGATCAAAGAACATGGACAACATAGACATTATTGGGAAGGACTTTACCCCACTGACCATGCTGCGTACAGCTAATCCCCCCTACACTCCCACTGCACAGTAAGTACGCACTGCCATGGATGAAACTTAATGCCGTTGAAGGACAGATGCATTGACCCATGAATGAATAGCAGGATAAAGAGGCTAAAGGCATACCTATCCACCAAAACAACCTGAATAATGCAGCATGACTGGACATTTTAACATTGACATTGTAATTTTATTTTACTGGCTTCCCCGTTCCATGGACCCATGTAGAGAAGCAATACAATTACTGAATAGTCCCAAAATGTATGACATCATCTGTCCACAGTTAATTACATAATGTATTTAAAGCAAAATAATTTAGACTCCCCCCTGTCCAGGCAGTGACACTGGTGTCCTGCAACATAATAGAAACATATTGCAAATCCTTATGGGTTCAGACTTATAGGACACCCTGTATTTGGTGTATGTATATATACAGTATGTCACAAAAGTGAGTACACCCCTCACATTTTTGTAATTTTTTTTATTATATCTTTTCATATGAGAAGTTTGAAGATATAACACTTTCCAACAATGTAAAGTAGGCAGTGTACAGCTTATATAATTGTACTAATTGGGCACAATTTGGACATTTTCACTCAGGGGTGTACTCACTTTTGTTGCCAGTGGTTTAGACATTAATGGTTGTGTGTTGAGTTATTTTGAGGGAACAGCAAATTTGCACTGTTATATAAGCTGTATACTGCCTACTTTACGTTGTAGAAAAATATTATATCTTTAGACTTCTCCCATAGAAAGATATAATAAAAAAGTACAAAAATGTTTTGTGACATACTGTATATGGAATGACTTTCTAAGTGTGGCCTTATCTGAATTGCTCACTTTTTTACAATATAGTGCACTATGGAGGGTGTGAGTTTTTTACCCTACATAGTTCACTATATACCAAATATTTTGGATTTTAGCCAATGTGTTTTGACATAATGTACCTTTACTCTGTGCACTACATATTTACCATTAATTTGTTTCTGGGCTTGTCAGTCGCCCCACCATCCCAGGTTACACTGGCAAAGCCCGTTATGACATGCCCCGCTCTTCCAGCTCCTCTCTGCCAGCTCTGCCTCGCACTGCTCCCACCCCGGGGTAAGTACCCACAGTCACCCACTGCCGGTGATGGGCAACCTGGCTTCAGAAGCTACACATCCAGTGCCGCATAGTATTTGTGTCAGCCATTTAGTAAATCAGCTGATTCTAATTAGCACAACACCACAGCCAGGTTGAAGAGTTAATTAGTGAAATCCCCTGTTTTAAGTGTATGAGTAGAACCAGGGGAGTTGGAATATGTGGTATTGGATCGTAGCCTTGGAATCCAGGTTGGCCATCACTGCAATGCTGCCCACACCACTACATCACTACAGCGCAGCGCAGTGGACAGCCTGCCTGAGGCACTGCCATTGATCCGGTTTAAAATGTCTGCCAAAACGCAGGCCAACTGTAAGATGGCCAGATGGGAGCAGTTGTTCCATATTTGGTCACGCCACCTCATGGTTTGGCTCCAGAAATGTGACACCGTGAAGATACTGTGACACCGTGACAGTTGTTAGTCTCACGCTCATTAAAATGTGTTAAACTGTGAAATCAGCTAATAAGCAGCGCTGCTGCTGTGGGTGCAGAATACCATTAGGGCGTTCTGTTCTCTTGCTGGTACATTTTAGTCATGTTGGCAGTTCACTGGCAGTTTATCAGCTTCTTAGGAGTCTGGGACAGTTCTGCAGTGTTGAGCCGTTTTTCATGCCACCACAGTTCTACCTCCTGTGGAATAACACAATCCAGTCTGTGAGTTATCTAACAGTTGTGTGTGTGTTTTTTTATCTTGAGGTATGAATATCAAAGTGCATTGGCCAATCACATACACTGAAAAATATATTAGTGTAGTTTCTCGAAAACAACTTGTGGTCAGTTTTTGGGTAACCTAGCTTTATAAGTTACAATCCTAAGTCTTATTTGTTCCATCCACTCGTTAAATCAATTAAGTGAATTAATTAATTAGTGGAATCACCTGGTTCTACTTTTTGTCACCTGTGCACTTACACAGATGATTTCACTAATGAAGTGATTTAGTGAATGGCTGGAACAAAAAGTGTGCAGGGGATTGTGACCTTTAAAGCCAGGTTAACCCAACACTGTTTGTGGCACATTTTTCATAGGCACTGAAGAACAGTGGTGGCTTAGGGTGCACACGCAGGCACACTGCCAGATCAAAGTTGCATACTCAACATTTTACTGCATTGCCTTCGGGTTTGATTACACCTTGCATTTAGAGCAGAGTTTCATTAAGCCTTTATGGTGTCACCGTGTTCATTTCGGTTTTAAGCCGATTTATTTAATGCAACTAATTCAATAATTGATTTTCTGTAAGACCTTGTATTGGCAGTTGGAGAGTCGAACCACTGTATAGTCTTTCCCAACACATCCTAAAGACTCTGCACAGGGTTCAAGTCAGGACTTGTGTGTGATTGACTTCTGATTAAGCTCCCAAACCACCCTTTCATAAATTCAGCTCAATGAAATCGGTCACTGTCAACTTGATATATACTATAACTTCAGGGAAGAAAGAAAAATCCATTGATCAGAACAGTCAGCTGACCTCAGTTTAGTGTCACCCATGTATATTCATTGCTGCAATAGTCTCTCACACACTTGCTTATTTAAATCCAACTGGTGGCTTTGTTTGTCCTGGGGCGTAATTCTGCATTGTGTACGAAAAATATCTTCTCCGTCATTATCAGGGGTGTCAAATCCTGGCTTCAAGAAAGTAAAAAGCCTGACACATGTTTGATGCAACCACTTTCTGAACTAGCTGATCCAAATGAGCACACAAATCATGAGACAGGGTATCAGGTCATCAGCTAATTAGTGAAATCGACTGTTGTAGGGTACAGGCAGAAGGAATACATGGCAGGGTTTTTACTTCATGAACCTGGGATTGACAGTTCTGCCAGTGGCCATCCTGTTTGTGTGGTAGTCTCACAAATTTGTTACACCTGATCAATCTGCTGTTGTTTGGTTGGTATCTGTGATATATGGCTGGACCAGAGTGTAAGTCACTAAAATGTCTCATGCCAGGGTCAGATTATATGATTTTTTTTGTCTTTCACGATTGTTGTTTATAATTGACCATGTCATTACAAAACAATGATTCATTATTGTATGGTTTCCATTCACTGCTGGTGACAGAATTCCCAATATTAATAATGGACACTTTATCAGACTGCTGGCAAAATTGTGACAAGCCAGTCTTTCTGTCGGAGTATTTGGTGTCGGAGACCCAAAAAAGGGCCAAGACCAAATGAGCAATAGCTACCCTCCATGACTGTTAGGTCTGCTAGGCCAGGCCCAGAGAACATCAATCTTGGTACTGACTCAATCAGGTCTCAAAATCTTGAAAAAAAAATGGTTTCTGAGGACACCCTGCATTATATCTCTTATAACTAAGAAACTGGGTTTCCAGGCTTCTGAGCACAACTTTTGCTTTCACAAAGCCCCTAGAGATTTTGTCTTAACAAAAAGCTCACTCTGAGATGTGCTGTTTCATAAACTCTCTCTCTCTAGAATCATCAATATCAATAGAAAAAATCTAATATATACAGTATAACCATTAAAAAGTACAGTTATCTGAAGAAGCAGTTTGTGGTCTCAGTTGATTCCAGCCATTCAAAACTGTGCCCAAGCAGAAAAAATAGGTGTCCTTAATTTCCAGGAAAATGTACAAAAGGTATTTGAAATGAATGTTTGTACAAGAGAGTGCTTGTGCTTAAATTGCCAGTGTGTTAGCAGTGATGTACTAAACAGAGGTGGACAACCCACCTTCATAAAGTAGAAGAACTATTTTCTACCTGTATATTTGAGACAGGCGCTTTTACTAATAAGATCATCTGCCTGGCTAATGATATGTGCTGACCAGAATTAGATAGTTAAGTAAGTGGCCAGAAGTGAAGATCCTGGATTTAGAAAGTAAAAACTCTGCCATGTATTCCATCTGTACATGCACTTCACACAGGTGATTTTTTACTAATTAGCTGATCGACCTTTCGACCTTTGATCGATTATTTATGTGTTCATTATGATCAGCTGGTTTTGGAAATGGTTAGATCAAATATGTTGCAAAACGTTTACTTTCTGAAGCCAGGATTCTCACCTCTGAGAGTGGCTGTAAGAAATACATGGTTGTTTTTTAAACAAGAGTGTCCATCTAAGGTGCTGAGAGTCTCATGGCTTCATGGTGGCCTCATACACAAGTTGGAATAGTCACTCAAGGCCGCCATCTTCTACCTGGTGTAGAGAATGAGGTTTGGCAAATATCCTGTAAACATTAAAGTTTGATGGATTTAGTACATACCTTTATCTAATTAAGACAAGAGCTCACAGAAATTATCCTGGGAGAACTGTTTATTAGTTTGTAAGTACCACTGACCCATCACATGTATCTTCAGCTGTCTACTCTATTCAGCTGTCTAATCTTTTTTTTTTTAAACAACTTGAATAGCCGAATGGAGAGTTTTGTGTACTTCAGTAAGGTTGTTGCGATGGCCACTTTATGTCAGCAGGGGGCAGTAATGCAGCACATTGTCCCTGATTAAAAAATATGAGGTTACTCATTTTATGACGTAGACGCATGCAAATGCATCATTGGAATGACTTATGTGTCAGGATAATACACACAGAGCTAAAATGCATGTCTAAGTTCATAATATCTTACTTTTAAGTGCAGTTACAAGGCTAGTGGTTTTTAACATGTAGCCCTGATGTTAGAGGCTAGATGCACTTTGGCTGTAGCATAGTGATCCACATCCTGTGGGTTTATGTGGAGTTCTGTGGCAAGAGGGTGTGTGTGTGTGTGTGTGTGTGAGAGAGAGAGAGAGAGAGAGAGAGAGAGAGAAGAGAGAGAGAGAGAGAGAGAGAGAGAGAGAGAGAGAGAGAGAGAGAGAGTAAGTGTGTGTGTGTCATAGATTTTAATTAAAGATTGAAGCAGTCTTATTAAAAAACAAACTAAACAAATTCTGTTGACTGGTCACAACTATGGTCAGATGTCCTGTTTAAACGTAAATACATCTTTCAGAACAGCTTGTGTAAATTTTTAAGTAATGACCCAACTGTTCCTTGTTGTCAGCGCAAGATGTGTTGAGTTTTGAAAAAAAGGAGGAAGAGACTTGTTAGATTAGCATTGATATGGAAGAGGGATATGCATCAACTGTTGGGTCATATGTAGCTCTCATAGCTTTTCATCAAAGTTCTTGCCCAGTCCTATAAAACTGTAAAATCACATCAAACAACAAGGAACAGTTGGGTCATATGTATGTAGCTCTCATAGCTTTTCATCAAAGTTCTTGCCCAGTCCTATAAAACTGTAAAATCACATCAAACTAACTCAGTTGACTGCTCATAGCAATGCTCAGATGTCTCTTTTTTTATACTTTGAACTTTTATACATCTTACAAAAAAGCTTAAAAGCTAAAACAACCCAACTGCTCTTGCCACTGCAAGATGCGTGCAAGTGAGGAAAAAGAGAGGAAGAGACTAGTGAGATTAGCATCAGAGGAGGAGCAGGCTTAGAAGAAGGGAGGCTCCGGCTGCTAAAGGGGTTTGATGTCAAACCTGTTTCCTAGCAGGCCCCTCCGAGGGCAGCTATCTATCCCCAGATGGCCCCATCCAGAGCTGAACTGCTCCCAGTCGCGGTAACGAACGGTGGTTTTACACCAGCCACCTCCATTTCCCTGGATCCAGTGGCCCTCTAAAATCTGTTTCCTCTGACGACAAAACTAGCCTCTTGTTCTCAGTGCTATAACTGAAAAATGGCAAGACCCCTAAAATTTAGACAGACAGGGACGTTTAGTCATTACATCAAAAGAAGATTTGGAAATTGTATAAAATAGCTTGTTTTTATCATTACCACATCTTTAATTCACTCAAATAAGCAGGTTATTATTTTTATATCTTTTAAAATTGAATGGATGACTACCATAATAGATTTATCTCAGTATTACCAGTTAACATGGCTTTTTAATCAGTTTTAGTTAGCTTTGTGATGGCATTTAAATATTATTATCCTAGACCAATTTAAGAGATTGCATCACATAATGATTACCTTCATATTTCCATATACTCTGTTTGTATACTATATGTGCTTTGGCAGTTAAACTTATTAAATTGAATTGAATGAAATGGAATTGAACTGAACTGAATTGAATATGATTGCAGTGTGTGCTGTGGCTGCAGGTTTAAGGCAGATCCCTGTGTCTCTTTCAGGAGCAGTGGCTGGAGCGAGCGGAGGACCCCCCCAGCCTTCGGCCACTCTGCTCCGCTCTCCAGGATGGTTACCACTGTGTCTCCCCAGAACCCCTTCCTCCAGCCAAGCCCCGCAGTGCTGCCCATCTCTGCCTATTGACACACACACACACACACACACACACACACACACGTACACACGTACACACGCACACACACACACATGCACACATACACACATGCAAGCGCACACACATGCATGCATGCATGCACACACGCATGCACGCACACACACACACACACACACACTACACAGTGGTGTAATAAAAAAAGTCAAAAAAAAGTGGGAACTGTAAGGGTCTTTATGAAATCCAATCTGTGTTTGTGAATAGATCTGTAATGATGTGATGTCAGCGGCTGATTCTCTGAGAATTCGGAATAATGAGATGCTTCATTAGCATAATTTCCCTTGATTTAGATGAGTGACTCTGTGAATATGGAGGGAGTGAGCGTAGTCTATCATTGTCTAGTCAAACTTTCTGTGTGTGTGTGTGTGTGTGCGTATGTTCGTGTGTTCGTGTGTAAACGCTAAAGTTTTCATTTGTTAGGAGTTTAGAGAGTAGTTAGTGTGATTTGAAAACTCATTTTTTTCTCTTGCCAAATGTGTCTCGCCAGTGTTTCTGTTGAGTGCCTTTTTATTACAATACCATCAATGGCTGTTTTCAAAAACATTGCCTCTCTATTTTTGGAAAAACCTCTTGAAAATGAGATGTAGGTATGGAAAGATTTGACAATTCCATGTTTTTGTGTGTCCAGTTTTAAATGATATTTGGTATAATTGTGCAACTGTGTATAATAGTGCTAGATAGTTTGAATGATACAGTATATATTTGAAACCAACAGCACTTGTTTTTGTGTAGGCCTACATGGTCATTAATGTAACTATTTTTTATAATTCACATTGTATGTACAGTCACCCCAAATGACTCCTGCTATCCAGCCCTAAAGTTCTGGCTGGTGGCCTCTTGAAACTAGTTTCGTAAACAAAAAAACAGCATCCATTGTCATTGTGATTCCATGGCACAGCACACACTACACACAACAAAATTAACTCTGCATTTAACCCATGACACACATGAGCAGGGGGCAGCCATGACAACGGCGCCCGGGGAGCAGTGTGTGTGGGGACGGTGCCATGCTCAGGGTACCTCAGTGCCACTATTAGCAGTAAGTGCATTCAAACTTGCGATCCTGCGGTCACAGGTCCGATACCTTAACCACCAGGTCACCACTGCCCCCAAATGAAAAGCTGTATGCTGCCACCTTTCCACTTGCTGACAGGAAATAGAAATCCAGCTCTTCTGTTTGCTCCTCTGTGCTCTTTTTTGGCTTGTTGTGTGTCCATTAACAGCCAGGCCTTGTCCAAAATGTTTACTCCTTCCCTATATAGTACAGTTTATAGGGTGTGAGCTACATAGTGCAATCAGCCCTTTATATTAAATTACACTTAACTGATGCTCTTATCTAGCACGACTTACAGTTATTTAGGTACAGGCTTTCAGTTACAGTCCCTGGAGCAATGTGGGGCTAGATGCCCTGTTCAAGGCCACGTTAGCCCTTGGATGAGCCCTATGGATGAGGGTGCAGGAGAGCACTAGTTATTTACTCACCCACACCAAATCCTCCGATCCCAAGACCGACTCTAACCACTGGGCCACAGCTGCTTTATATGTTACACTCCCCTCCATGCCCTTATCAAAGCCCTTTGTTCAGTCCACTAAAAGTTTTTGATAATACCCTTAAACAAAGTCACTATCTCACATATACTTAGATGACCATTGTCCTGTCCAAGTAGTGTAGCAGATTTTCTACCCCTTCCTTTTTTGCTAGCCTGGTAAACCAGCCCCTTGTACTACACTCCATTAGATACAGAGGGCCTGGCTGTGGTTCCATTGACATGGTTCTGTCAGGCTGCATCTTGCCTGACCAGTCAGCGAACAGAGGAAGTGTTTGTGAGCGATGACATTGACTTTGTGTGCTACATTTGAATTGTAGTGCATAGGCAGGCATGTTAATAGCCAGGCTAATTACATATGTCATAACCAGATGTTAGCGATTGAGTAAAGGCAGATTCGACACCTCCAGGAAGAAAAAAATTCTTAATACAGCATAGCCAGACGCTCTGAACGAAATTAATTGTAGTACGAGGGGCTGGTTTACCAGGATACTTTTTTTTCCAGCATCAAGAGGGTATTCCAGAAATCCGGTTTATTTACTGACCTGGGTATGTTAACTCAGACAAAGTGGTAAACCTCAAAATAGAGGAGTCTTGTGGCTTCATTTTCAGAGTAAAACAAAGCCATGGGGCTCTTCTATTATGAAGTTTCCCACTAGCTTATATTAAGTTAACTTATCTAGGTCAGTCAGTAAACCACATAGTTGGAACCCTCAGCTATGGTGCATTCTGAAATCAAAGCCAAATCCAAACTAAAATTTCCTACATTTCCTCCAGGATCAATCAAGTATGCATGTAATGTATTCTAATCTTAAAGTAACATAAATTAATTGAGTTGTTACACCAACCCAAGGGAACAACACGCTAGTTGAAAAACATTGTGAGAACAAACTAGTGTAAGCAACGCCCTTTCCATATAAGCTTAATGTTGTTAATAATTGCTCAGATATTTTCATAGGTTGTGCTGGTTGTGTGCCTTGCCAGTGTCTTAACTGCTGGAGCTGTCTTCCTACCATCCATCCTGTTGCATGTATTTCTGGGTTTTTTGCTCAAAACCAATTTCTGTTGCGGTCTCAGAAAAAAAGCCTGACACCTTGGCGTTGGTGGGAATGACACTGTGTGTTCAGCTCCCAGTGATGGAGATGTGGTTAGCAGATAACCATTGTTCTTCTGGAGGCTACGGCCGTTTTCCTGCCCTTGGGCTCTGGGAGGGGCCCCCTCTCTTTCCTACCGTGGCCTTCTTCTCTCTGCTGTCTAAGGGCTTTGTCTTGTTCCAGAATGCCTTTCCTTGCACCTTATTATACCTTATGTTTAGTGGAAAGGGTTAACTTGGTGATTAGAACAAACACAGATATGATCCACACACTGAAGAGCTAGCATGTAAAATGTTTAAACTGAGGAAGAGCCACATGGCTTAAAACGTCACCCAAATTAAACTTTTATATGGGGGCTCTCTGGTGTGTGGTTCATGTCTATCTTTCTTCGCATTACACACCTTTGTTCTGGTCCTGCCCACACTTGTGTGGTTTTACACACACAAGTTGTTTATTATGTAAAAGTTGTTTATTAATTTGGTAATTATCCTTAAAAGATGTTTGTAAATGTTATTGGTGTTATGCAGGCACAGAGTCAGCCTTTTGTTGGTTATGTAAACACTGTGAAGGATTAAAAGCTGATGTAATTTCACGATGAAAGTACCGATCAGAAGACACTTTGATCAGATTAGTTTGACACCATTAAAGTAGCATGGCATGCCACAAAGTGTAAAATGTATAATTTTTCCAAGCATATTTCCAGTAGATTTTAAACAATTCAGGCAGCTATGCAGTGGTTTGAAGGTAACAATGTTTGGCCAGCATCTCAAAAATAGGGCAAAGCTTGCAGAGAAATTACTGACAGAGCATATTGTCTTTAAATAGATTAGAAACAGCCCAGAGGAAAATGTTACGTCCTAACAGATAACAGTTTTATGTTTGTCTCACAGAAATAAATAAGAAACTTATTAACTTCTGATCTGTTTCTCCTAAAATTTGCCTTACAGTGGAAAATAGTATAAGACTATTTATAAGATGTTAAGTTGGACTTAGATTGGACTTATGTCAAGCTTCACTAGACACTGTTTCTTACACGTTTATTGAAGAGGTATAACACAAAGGTAAGGTCTTACTGAAATTTGAACCCCCTTAGGAGAAAAAGACACAAATGTGCCTTCATATAAACTCATATTTCTTCCTAAAAGACAAAGTCAAGGCAACTCCAAGAAGCAATATTTTCCTATGAGAATTGTTCTTGGATACAGGTGAATACCCATGAAACTTACTGCCTTGTGCCTAAATCCCATTGCCACAGAATGGTGTGTATTTCCAAACAGAGGGTGATATATATTCACACTCTATTATGTCTCTCTCTCTCTCTCTCTCTCTCTCTCTCTCTCTCTCTCTCTCTCTCTCTCTCTCTCTCTCTCTCTCTCGGCCTCCTCTCTCCTGCAGATTCCCTCTCTCCACATCACTGGGTTACATCTCATCATCGGGCCCTTGCTTTCACACTAGGGGTCACAAACATAATGGCTTCCTCCCTGACAATGCAGCCCGCTCTCGGTGTCGCTCTTGCCCGGCTAAGAGATTAATTTCCCCCTCAGCGTCTTAATTTTTACTCGTCATTTCTCCATAAAGAGGGTAAATGTCAAGCATGCCTGACTCCCTCTAGTGACACATCCATTCCTGTAGATAATTACCATAAGGAAATTGATGCTTTAGTGTGCAAAGGGGAATTTAATTTACTCTGACATCCTTGCCTGCCGCATAATTCATTCCCAAAAGAAAGTGAGATTTTTTTTTTTTCTTTCGCTCAGCCCACCAACTGCAAATTTTCACTATTAACATGATTACCAATCCTGAACACCTCAAACTTATTTAGGTATTTAAACCAATTATGGCCTTACATGTTCATCTTCAAGCTCCTAAATTGGGAGCGCTGAACGTGCTGCTTAAAGATCCATGAAATAAGGCACAGGCGGCGGCTTTTGTTCCGGATTCTCTCAGGTTTAGTTTGCTCTGACACTGATGCGGGGCGAATCCATCAGTGCTTTTTAATTACACCGTATCCTCAGTGGTGGTGGTACTCCAGATACAAAAGCTTGGGTCCAGCAAATTCTCCTCATCTGGTTATTTTGAGAGGACATGATGGCAGACTGTGTTTTTTTTTTTTCAAATACAAAATACAAAATTAATTTGTAGTATTCCTCATCGGTTGAAATGAAAATAATGATTGTCCCAGTATTCAACTGCATGAGGCAATAACATGATATGCTGTGCTGTGTGTAGGGAAAAATACACATCAGGTTGATGTGTGTGGACTGCATGAAAACTTCAAAAATGTTGAAAATTAACAAAATATACAGTGTTAACATCATATATGCACCTTTATTTTTTAGCAGCAGTACATTCAGAAAATGAATAGGTCCACTTAACATGCCCCGTAACAGTCCCAGGGCCTGATAGCCTGGAGGTGCCGCTCTGTCATTTGGATCGTCTGATAATGTATCTGTGAGACCGGGAAGCCCTGCAAGAGTAATGATTTGACGGGAAACCCCATAGTGCTGAGTCACTGCCCCCTTCCTGCCCCCCCCCCCCCCCCCCTTACCTCCTTCACCCCACTAAGCCCCCGCCTGTTAGCATTCCCTCAACCTGTGCCCTCAGGATATGGGCCACAGCAGGTCTGCCATGGCATTGGCACATAATACACCATGACTGTAATTTATGGCATGGACGGCAGGAACATGTTTGTACAAGTTCAGTTGTCCCTACCAATTTTTCCGCATATCATGAATATAGTTTTCATATTGCTTTGTTTGAAATTTTGACATATTGTTGGGTTTCCCCCCAAATTATGTTGAGACCAAACCTACACCCATATGCCAACCCTCTGTCTCTCTGTTTTGGTGTATTCATCTGGCGTGAGGTTCGTCCTGTGCAACATCATACACCGTCATGATGAAACGACATGCCATTGCCACGCACTACCAAGAGTTCTCCAAGGTCCCTCGAGTTCCTCTTTTCTTACCCAGACCAACTGCCTGAGAAAGTCCTGGTTCATCTCTGATAAGAGGGCTGCCTCCTACTGTAGGGTGACTCAGCAGCTTCTGGGTCTGCAGAAGCCACCTCTCTCCACAGATAATACTCTACCTTCAAGGGTTAAAAACAAGGAACAACTCAGGAGGGTGGAGGGGGGTGTCGCTGAGTTTTTCAGGCTTTCTGGTGGCGTAACTCACTTGACTGGACAAAGTGAGCAGAAATCATTATTTAGAATGTAATGACAAAACATGGGGGGCAGGAAATGAGCCTATTTATTCAAAAAGCAAACTTCCAAACTCATTATTTATTGATCTCTATAAATATTAATGATAAAATTATAGCTGTATTTTGAATGATTGCTGGCAGTGTCTTACGGTGGGGAGCATACCTTTCTATTCAAATAAGATTTTTTTTCCCCTAAACCAAAGCCAAATGTTAAACAGATCATAACTCGAGTAACTCTGAGTTTCAAAATGATCCCATTGAAAAGAAGAGCAGCTTATTACTGAATCATGTAATAGAAGCAGTCACAGATTATTTAGATATTCATCACTGGCTATATGGCCAGAAATGTAAAGGCCAGTTACATATTGGTCCACAACATATTACAACTGTTATCTAGCCCACCCATAGTTCATGGAGATAATTCAAAGTAGTTAGAAGTGGACTTATATCCATATCTTGTGCTGTAGTGCCATGTGTGGTCTTTCTGTTGACAAATATAAATTATAAATATAGTTTTGTCTATCTACAAAATTACAGTTGAAATAAAACATCTGTATTAAAAAAGTATATCATTGAGGATGAGTAATCATACCACTTTTACTCTAACATTCTTCATCCAGAATGTCAATATAACCAATCATCAATAAATGGCTTGATCAGTGGCTTTAGAGATTGGAAGTGTCCCATGTGGTATACTAGTCCCTTGCCATGCATGTTTTCCATTATTGTTTTTATAGATAGTGGTTAGAGGTAAAGTCTTCCAGTACTGTGGCTACAGCATGATGTCATGTTACTAATTATTGGGCATATATACATATTAGCTGTGTTTATTCATTTTCCCTAAATTTGAGCATATTACTTAAATATTGGTAAATATAGTATGTTAGTCTCCCTATTCTGAAACCTGTCAGTTTAGTTATCATAAGTACTGAAACAAATCTTTATGTCAGGTAGTGTCTGTTGTCTGCTGATGTGACAGATAAATAATGTTCTAGCCATGGTTGGTGGATAAATCTGGGATCATATGTGGCTTCAGGACAGGTTGTGATATCTATTGTTGGTGCTATCACTTACCACCTGTCAAAACAGGTGACCTGGGGGGACTTGACTGTGTGCTCGGTCTCCCTGGTCTCCCTGTCCGTCCCTGAGAAGATAAATAAATAAATAAGTAAGACACGAACGGTCCACTCTCCTCGCTCGCCTCATCCTATCTCATGCATGGCTGCCAGTGATGGTCTACTGGGTGTCAGCTTTTATTGGCACGATACAAAGCAATGTGCCAAGGGCTGCCGCCTCGACTCCCTGAGCAGAGTCGGCCTCTGGAATAAAAGCTTGCAAAATGCTCCGTTTTAGCACAGAGACCTAGCAATGTTAGGCTGGAACGAGGAAGTGCAGTGGAGAGGGGAGGGACCGAGGGCAGAGTTCCATAGTGCTACGGCGGCGCTACGAACTTCTGCACATGGAGCGGGGGAGAGTTGGAAGAGCTTCATATTGCAAAGTCAAGGAATAGCAGGTAGAGTAAATTTCACGATGCTTTTCAACTTAAAAATTGTCAAAACAATTCTGGTTGCCAGTCATTTCAAGTGGGGAGCTCATAGGTTTTTGGTGAAGTGAAGAGAAAAGGAGGCGAGTTGGAAAATATTTGTCCTACAGTCTAGAACAGGTGCGAGCGCGTCACTTAAATCCACTGGGGCGAGCTGCACTAGACAGTTTAAAAGGCGCCGAATGGATACGGTGTTAACAGAAAACATAAGAGCAACTGTTCTAGTATAGTTTCAATTATGTTAAGACTTCATTTATGACATGCTTTGACACTTCCAAAACTTTTTTGAATGAATTTTAAGCGCCATGGATTCTCCCGGGATCCAAACGGATAAGGTTGGAATTTTGGATAATTTAGATAACTTAAAAACTTCAAGCCGCCAAATCATTAGTACGAAAGTTTATTAGTGACTTTACCTTTAATTCTTTGGATTAAAGATGTTGTAATATAGCGAGTTAAAATATGATAACCTGCCGTTTCTTCAAAATGACACCTGTTGCGACACAGCATGCGTATCCTGCCTTTACTGATTATTGCGAAGTTTTACAGTAGAAAGTGTAATTATCAGTGTTTTCCAGATAAACAAATGAAACTCAAAATTGTAATGTTGCTAAAAACAAAATACGAGTGAAAATTACGTCCTATTTTATTTCGAGATTCCAAAAGTTTTTTTTAACATTGCCTCATTATGAATGTGGGCTGAATGTCACGAAAAATGTTATTTTTTGTGAAGTAAAAGAAATGAAAAAAGAAAGAAAAAGCCTAAAAACAGCAACATAATGCAACATATGTAGCCTACTTAAATACGAAGCAAAATAAGAAGTAAACAGCACTTTTCGTTCTAAAGAGTAACAACATTTTTCTTACTATAGTCCAGTGCAAATTATTTCACTTTCATCAGTTTTCTTCAGATCTGTCTGCTTTGAACTTGCGTTCTTAGCTCCATCTAAACCCATCTCAGGTGCCGTTGAGACGATTATGCGTGTGTGTATGGCTGTGTCGATTGATTGTGGGCAGGACATGTAGCACACACGCTAAACCTAATCATGCACGAAATCATGATAGCATACCTACATACATACAGCTGAGATAGAAATACTGCTAAGATTATGCGTACATCAGTTATACGTCCGCGTGGGTTCACCGGTGTGCACTTTATCTTCCTGCGTCGACAGATGTTTTTAGAGGTCTTACTTTGTATTATTGTTTCATTTTTTTTAGATTGTTCAGGTACAAAAAGTTCAGTTGTGTGCAGTTTTCCCGCCACACACCAAGACTGTAAAAACAACAATTAGCACCAAACTAAAGAGATGTTACCACTTAGTGATTTTTGACATAGCTGAAGTTCTCTAAGGTGTTCTTCCTGGAACGTGCCATAGGTTTGTCACTGGTATTTCCACACAGCCAAAAAAAATCCAATTTATTGCATTCAATATACCTCAAATCAATGCTCAATTGATCCCAAAAATAAATATATATATTTATAAGTATTTAAATTGTCATCATAAATAAAAGATAAACTCCACCCATTTCCAATCTGAGAAAGAAAAGTGGATGAGTGAGCCCAAAGAAAGGAGGAAAAGTGGTGGAGTGAATGAGGGCGAGAGAGAGAGAGATAAAGTTATTAAAATGGCTCTACTGAATGCTAGTGTAGTGAAGTGTGTCCGATATAAATTAGGCTTCTTTAGTGGGATCCTCTGAAAGGAATTCTTCTTTTCACTCACTTCTGCACATCAGTTCTTACTGATGCCAATCAACTCCATCATGAGCACGACCCACCCAAAATCATCAAAGCAAGAAATTCTCCCATTAAGAATGATATCATTTATGTGTAATTGCAAATATTTTAAACTCTGTTTTACGTTAAACAAAGACTACAGTTATACAGTATAACTTTGTTATACAGTGAAACTCATAGTTACAGTTAAACTCGTAGATTAAACGTTTGGGATTAAAAACTAGACACCTAACAGGATTTACCCTATGCGGAGTTATATCTTTTTGTGATCATATGCTAGACCTTCATTTTGCAAACAGCAACATGCTATAAAATGTAAAAGAAATCACTTTGGTTTATATACAAATCCTTCTGTTCTTTTGGTAATCCAGTGACTTTAACTGGATAATTATTAGGGAATTTATGAGTTTTTCTTAAGAAATACATAATTCCATGATACACAGAGAGGATAGTATTGAGTAATGTCTAAATTCCTACAGGCAGGACAGTTTTAGGGCAGAACAGTGGATGCTCTGGTTATGTCCCGGTGCACATTACGGATATTCATTTTCCAGTGGATGTTCTTGTGGTGTTTTTTATAATAACATTTATACATTTATAAATGTATATTATATACATTTAAGCAATAACTGTTTGCAGACATAGATAAAATCAGGAATTGAAAATCCCACCATTGCATCAAGGGCTTATTTTGGAGATGAACTTAACATATTTTGCCTGAATTTCATCTTAAGCCTGCGACTGAAGAGGTTGTGTACAATAATACAAAGCGCTCTCCATCCCTTGAACACCTTAACTATTTAACAAAGGTGAAAAGAGGCAGAGTGAGTGTGTAAGCCCCAGTCTTTTATGGCCTCAGACTGTGCCACAGAGACTGTTTAACGGTTGCATGGTGTCTAGTCTCCACCCTTTTCTCCGTTTCATGTTTTCTGTTTTCACACCAAGCTTTGCACACCACCCCCCCGCCCCAGAACACACATACACACACACACACACACACACATGCACACACAGACACACACACAAACACACACCCGTGCATACACTCTCTGTAAGTGGGACTGAGTGAGCACGCTCGAGCGTTTCTACCCACAAGCCTTTTCCTGCCTCTTATTGAACATGCACAAACTTCACAACTTTGTACTTCCTGCTTCTTCGCGAGCTCCAGTGAAGCAGATAGTGACAGAGCGGAAGGTCTGTATCTACTGATGGAATCAGATGAAAGGCGCTCAAACATGGAGAGAGACTAAATACATTTCTTTGCCATTTTTTTAACTGAATTGCTAACAAAATAAAATGTCTCTTTCATGCTCGCATGATATTTCTATACTGGTAGATTTGTGAAAGGAGGAGAGTACTGTTTTTTTGACAAATAATTGTACATGTGGTAGTGTATTGTGTACAAACATTCTGCATAGTTTGTGTTTACCTTAGGATATGACGAAGAGTGTTTGCAACATTTTGAATAGTTTAAACGATTAACAATGGTTCATTGTTCAAAATTCACACTGTTAGGAGTGATATGCTGTGCTCTTGTGACAATACACAATACACAAGTGTAACATTCCATAATATGTAAAAAAATAGATATTTATACTGTGGGTCTTTCGTCTCCAAAATTGACCCTTTCTATGCATAGAAGGATAGTAAACAATGTGACTTAAAGTAACTGCTGTGAGATTTGCTGTTAAGCCTTGTCAGTTATAAAATTTGCTTTTGCGACTTAACTACCAGTGTAGATTGCCAGAAACCTTCATTTGACAGTGACATTTAGACGCTGATTCAATTTGAGTTGCACTCCTTGAAGATTTTAAAATGAATTTACAGTAAAAAGAAGCAAAACTACACGTCTTCCAACAAGCTCATCATCTTTAGCCCTTCTAGAGCCCTTCCCAAGTTAAATGTGATGTGGCTAAAAAGCACCTACACCTGGCCAAACATCATTTCATTAGCCAATGTCTGTATGCAAAGGAAGGCTTTGTAATCAGTAATCGTAATCAAACTCAGTCTGACAGTTCAAAAGTTGTTTGTGTCAGGAATTCTTGTTCAAAACAGATTTTTTTGTGTGTGTGAGTGTCACCCCCAGTCTTAAGTATATTCAGATGCAAAACTACATGTCTTTGATCCAGACAGTCATAGCCATACTGTCATTTAACCACCCGCGTGCTGTCTCCTGACACATATGCCTGTGGTTTTATGTGGGATAGTGTTCTCTCTCTCGCTTTGAGTCCCCCACCATCACTATTTCCCATCACATCAGATGCCCAGAAACGAGGCCACTGGAGACTCTGGCGCACTTCTCCCCACGCACACACAGCCTTCCACAGCTCCAACACACACACACACACACACACACACACACACACACACACACACACACACACACACACACACACACACACACGGCCAGCCGCCTTCCCCAGCTCCAGATGCTGGGGAGCGTTGGTGTTCTAGGCCCACTATCCTCATGCAAAGCCCTACCCTGTCACACTTCCACTGAGTGCACACACACACACATGCACACACATGCACACACACACACACACACACACACTACACACACACGCATGCATGCACGCTACACACATTCACACAAATACACACACACAAACACACACACACACACACACACACACACACACACACACACACACACACACACTCACACACACAAATACACACACACACACACACACACACACACACACACACACACACACAAATACACACACACACATAAATAGATGTGTATACTTACACATGCCCCTGTGCCTGCACACACACACACACACACTCATACACTTTACACACACACACCTCCCTCCCACGTGGCCCTGGCGTGTCTCGGGCTCCTTGTGGCCCAAGCTGGCCGGCCGTCCGTCCGTCCCCCAGTACACACCACGGCGGCGACAGGGCGAGAGAGAGAGAGGCGACAGACGGAAGGGGCCGCCCGCTTCCCACTATTTGTTCCAAGTGTGTGGAGCCATCTGTCAGCCACGGTGCAAGGAAGGGGGCCGGACACCTCCTTAGGGCCCCAGTCCGCCTCACTATTTTAGGGAGCCTCTCCTCTCTCCTCTGCCTCTCCTCTCCGCGCGGGCTGGCCTGGCCACTGGGTGTGTGCCACCGGTTGGGGACGTCTTGGAGAGGCGGTGGCAAGGGGGCCGGGGCTGTTGTGCCCCATCTGCCGAGGGCTTCGGGGGCCCATGCATTATTGATGGGGCCACGCACACTGGTGACTCCTTAGATATGCAGGCCTGGCCCGATGAAGTCGCTCACTCTAGAATATTGCCTCTTGTGTGAAGGAGGGAAAAACACACACACACACACACATACACACACACACACCCATATGATATATACATGATTACACAAACACACACACACAGACACGTATACACACTCACACAAAAACTGTCTGCCCTCTTCAGCTGGCCACTTGTGTCTTGGAGTCTCTTTTTCTTTCTCTTGCTCTTGCTCTCTCTCTCTCTCTCTCTCTCGCTGACCTCTTCCCTGTCGCCTTGGTTTCCTTCTCTTTTTTCCCCTCCATGCATCTTTCTGTTTTGCTTCCTTCACTCTCTCCCTCTGTTTTTGCCTTGTTGTCCCTCTGCACGTCTCCATTTCTCTCTCTCTCTCTCTTTCTCTCTCTCTCACTCCGTCTCTGTCACTTCCCCAATCTTTCCCTCTCTCACTGCTCTGTGCTTCTGTTTCTTCCTCTTTCCTATCTCTCTATCACTTGGTCTCCTACATTTCACTCTCTCGTTCTCTCTTTCTCTCTCTCTTTCTCTAACACACACATACACAGACATGCAAACACACATTCTTCCCCTTCTTTCTCTTTTCACCCATTCTCTGTCCATCTCTCTCTAACACAGACAGACAGAAAGGCAGAACAGCACACACATACACTCGTCTTTCTCACTCTTCACACGTTCTCTGTCCATCTCTCTAACACACACATGTATGCATGCACGAGAGCACACACAAACACACACTCTCCCCCTTCTCTCTTTCTCCACCCGTTCTCTGTCCATCTCCCGCTTATTCGCTCAGGCTCTTTCTTCCTCTCACAGGCGTGTGCACGCACGCTGTGTGTGTGTGTGTGTGTGTGTGTGTGTGTGTATGTGTGTGTGTGTGTGTTGAGAGAGATGGACAGAGAACGGGTAAAGGGAGAGAAGGCGCGTGTGTGTGTGTGTGTGTGTGTGGGTCTGCGCTGGGCCCGGCTGGGCCTGGATCACCCATGCATGCTCAGTAAATTAGAGTGAACACGAGCAACGATCAGCTGGCTGCGAAGAGGGGCGCACATCCACCGTGACCCGGGGCCATCTCATTTTCTGCTTAATTTTGCGACAGTCAGTTTGCATTTTTGGATGATTATGTGCTGGGAAATTAACAATAAATAACAAATGTGGTTGGAAAGCTCGAAGAGCTGCCGCCAAGCCACCCTACACATCCAACCCCACCACCCCCCACCCCCACCCTACACCACCCACCCCACCCCATCAGCCAAGAGCATACCGCGCTCTCGCCTCCACTCCCCTCTCTCCCTCGCCAGCAAAACACCAGTCTGCCTGTCGGGGCAGTAATGAAAATGTCTGTAATTCATTGTAATGTAATGTGCAGAACCATCACGTCTGCCAGTGCACTGGGAGGCTCGCTGTCGGGCGATGGGGTTTGTACATGGAAAGGCCAGCACCTTTAATCTGTTGATACCTTCTTTAAGATGGTTCCACTCTCAGCCCAGGTGTTGATTAAACTGATACATTTATCTGTCTCTTTCTCTCTCTTTCTCGCTCTTTCTCTCCCCTTTCCCTGTTCGCTCCTTCTTTCACTGTTTTTTGCTCTTGTCTGTCACTTTGTCCCTTTCGCTCTTTCTTTTTCCAACTTTAGAGTACTTGCAGAGAATGGAGACCGAAGAGGCCCAGGAAATGTCCCAGATAGCAGGTGAGGTTTGTCACTCAACCACATGACACAGTAAACCTCCACAGGAAGGCCTACTGGGTCAGACCGCTGGAGCCTAGCTTTAGACAGCAATAGAGTGGATAGGTTAATAATGTGTTTCATTTGTCTCAGTGACCAAGATACGTGATGTTTGCAATGTTTGAATGCCTTCCATTTGCCACAGAAGAGAAGAACTTGGATAAGCTTGCTTAGCGTCATTTGTTTTTAGCAACATCGACCAGACTACTAACAGCACCACTTGATAAACAACACATTATTTCATACATAACAGGACTGTAGCAGCATGCCAACTGGCTACAGAAACAAATCATATACAACTGATGAGTTAAACACAAAAAAGGCAAAAAGTGCTAAACATATTTAATTTTCAAGCTATTACCACAGTCTATGCACTGAGCAGCCATCTTGAATCGTGTAATCGAGGTCCTCTATGTTGCTCTGAGGAATTTGGCAGGACAAGGGCTTTAGCACTCAGAAAACAACCTGGACAAAACAAGTTCCAATCACTAATGGAATCAAACAAGAAGCCAGTGATGTATCTGACAGCATGTTGATAGACATTGGTGTAGGACATCTTCCCCTGTTAATGGGTTGGCCTCAGTGGTTTTCCAAGGAAATCCCTGAGAAAGGATACTTTGGAGATGAAACAAGAAGGGTTCACTCTGACACACACACAAAAAAAACAAAAATTGCAAATATTGCAAAACCAAAAGAGGATGATCAGAGGCTAGTGTTGTAGCACTCTTCTCTGCGCACAGAGGAAATAGCACTGACCTTACTGCTAAAGCCTGTGCCAACTAGAGCATCAGAAGCTCACTGCTAAAGTGTGCAGTCATGGAAAGGAAGGTCCACATGGCATTGTGCAATAAGCACTTCTGTTTGTTTTCTTGGAATTGAGCATGTGTGCTACATGGAGTCGTAACTCTGTGCAGGCATTAAAATAGAACATCGGCTAGTTTTTTTGCCTAAAAAAAATAAGTGTGTGTGTCTGTGTGTGTGTGTGTGTGTGTTTGTGTGTGTGTGTATGTGTGTGTGTGTATTTGTGTTGGGTGGGTCTTCTCATGTTTTCTCTACTCCTGTAAAAACTGTGAAAAACTGTTTATATACTGAGTCAGACCAATTTGACCTTTGACCTCTACCAGGCCGGGACTCCCCCCCAGCCAATGATGCCTCGGAGGAGATGGACGAGACCATGCCTGTCCCAGAGGACCTGTCTGCCACCGCTGGCCTTCAGCAGAACAACAGGGCCGACAAAGGCTTAGGTGAGTTTGGTAACACTAGATGATGTTCAGGGATGTTACATGGTATATGTCTTCTTGCGTAGGAACATGCATGTCCTTGTCCTAAGTGAACCTCCTAGGGAGAAAATTTTCAGCCATGACTGACTAACAATAGAGTTGTTATCGTATCATATCACATTACATTGTATCGTTTCGTATCGCATCTTATTGTCTCATATTGTATCGTGTTATATCATACCGTGTGTCCTACCGTATCATATTGTATCGTATCTTTAGTATCACGATAGGTTTGAACTCTTCTATAATTCCTCTGAATCAATAATCCCACTGAATTACACATATTGAGCTCTATATGTTGCTGGCAAACTAGTTGAGTGTAGAAACAGCCCCAAGTATCCAACACAGAGAATACAAATATATATAATCACACAAGTTCGGTAATACAATTAAATAAGCATTCTCTGCTCTTGACTACTGTAAATAATTTTCTAAATGTTACTAAAATAGAAAATGTTCATTAGAAATGAACAGATGCTATTGCTATTATTAATATTCTTTACAATTAATATTCACACAGAGATCACTTAAGGGTGCATTGTGAATGGCTAATTGTTGTTGGGCTGTGTTGTTGTCGTTGTTGTTCTGGCCTTTTATAAGTCGCATTTACATTCCTCTGAAAATAACTGTTTTCAGGGTTGGGGTCAGTTAACCATGTGCTTTGAAATAAACGTATAACTTTAGCAGTCATTAGCCAAATATACACAACACACTCTTAAATCATTTCCTGGTCTAACCATATCCTAGGTGAACAAATAAATATTCTGCGGTTATCACTGAACTAAGCATACTATAGCTGCTAAAAGCTAGCTAAGAGTCTTGAGTATTCCCTATGCCTTTATTAGTGTGGCTGATTAGCTACACAGCCAACATCCACCATGTTAGTCCTACAGGCTCAACTGATGGAACCGATAAAAAAGCTACAAAAT